>MQRK01240223.1:28536-43075 GCA_001938485.1 Girardia tigrina | reverse complement strand
CTTCATCTTCAAGGTTTTCATCTCCATCAGAAAATTTTCGGAACCATCGTTGCACTGTGCGCTCAGAAGCTGTTCCCTTGCCAAATGCTTTATTGATATTGCGAGCCGTTTCTGCTGCTATACGACCCAGTTTAAATTCGCACAAGAAAATTGCTGGAATTTTAATTTTTTCCATTATTAATTTAGCACCGTAAATATTGTAAAAAATAACACAATATGTTAATAATGGCTATAGGAATATACAGTTAGGCATAAGATTTCAAATAATATCTAACACTAATGCATTTAAACTTATGTACATATCAAAGTAGATAAACAAAGTATAAAGCTCAAAAACCGCCATTATTTTTCGACCAAACTAATAAAATTTGTTTTCATTAATTTGATAAAGGTATTTTATAAAGGTATTATTCATTATATTTGTTTAACTAAATTATATTTTATTATTTTGAAAAGCGTAGAATTTCCAAAAACGCATTTGAAACTGTCAAATATCGAAGCGTCATTTTCTTCTTCATGAAATGAAAAAGCTTGGAGGTTATATTTTTCGAGCCGAGTTCTAGTTTTGCTGGTTCAACCTTTTTCCAAGGGATCAGATATATGTTTTCGATGAAGAAAAACTATGATCATAATTTGTATCAATCGCAATGAAAAAGTTTTGATGTCTTTTTGATGCTTAGTTTTCAACAAAGAAAATTCAAGATCTCTGATTGATTTGCGTTGTATTGATGTTGAATTGTATTAATGTTGTATTGGTGTTGAAAATCGCTTAATACAAATTATTGTCATGAATTAAATATATATTGCACTTTATTTAACTGCAATCAAGGTGAGAATGGGAACAGTGGAAGTTGTCGGTGAAGAGCTTTTGAGAAAGATGCGATCATCAACACGTCACTAAAAAGTTGTGATACTCACCTTTTTTTGAGGCAAAACGTATGATACTTGCAGACTTTTCTGAGACAGGCTCGTTCAACAAATCAAAAAAACTGAAAAGGAAAGGCAAAATCTGTAACTTCTATCATTTGTGCGACAATGAACGCATTCCTCCTAGTCACCTATCAAAGACATCAATTAAAGATTGCTGATTAACTTACTCTTTAACTCTCTGTGCAGCAATGATTAAACCCGAACCGATTATTTCAATCGAATTCTCAGCGGTCAACATTGCTCAAAAAAGAATATTTTCAGGGCACATACTCATATGGCTTACCCAACAGTAGCCAGAATCCATATATACATCAATAACTCAATGAACATGTCGTGTTTTAGCTCAAATGATGTTCAATGAACATTGTTCATATTGTATTTTTTTATGATTTTTGATAAAATTTCTTCTTTCTAACTTTATCTTTTAAAGTTCTATTCCATTTAAAAACAACATTTTCAAAATTCAGTGTTCTAGATCGTGATTGTAGTTTTTTAGATGGATAGTTTAATGACGGATTTTTTAATCAGTTTTCATAGAATATTTTAATAGCTTTAATCAGTTAATTTTTCATTTTAGCAGAATCTATAGACCTACAATTTTTTATTTATAAATAATCTTTTTTAATTAAAAAATGTTAATTCTAAATCATCAACTTACTGATATAGTGGTAAAGCCAGATTATTTGGAATTTGACCACCAACAGAAACGATTACACCCTTCGGGTTTTCATATTGATAAATATCCAAAACTCGTTCTAAACTCAGTTCCTCGAAATACAACCTATCGCTCTCGTCAAAATCTGTACTGACCGTTTCAGGATTATGATTGATGACCACGGTAGTTTCTCCGAATTTTCTTAACGCTCGTATTGCTGATACAGCGCACCAGTCGAATTCCACGGAACTTCCAATATGATATGGTCCACAACCTAGTACCATTACTCCTTCATTTCCAAACTTCACATCATGCTCCATTCCGTTGTATGAACAATATAAATAATTTGTTACTGTTGGATATTCAGCTGCCATCGTATCAATATGTTTTACCCATGGAATAACCTGAATGAAAAATAATTTATACTTAAAAAAAGGATGTTTTATATAAACCATATCATTGTTTACATTAGTTTTTTATTAAATTAAATTTGTAGAAGTGATCATTTCATAAAAAATGATAAAATAAATCAAATTAACTGATAGATTTAGTGACGAACCTGCCCCTGAAAGTTGTTTTGTAATTTTTATACTACTTGACAAATATAAAACACACAAATTTAAATTTAATTTGTTGTACTTAATTAAAAAATAGGGGATAATTAACGGGTTAGATATTATATTTTTTAATTGATTCATGTGTTGTCATCGGGATTACACATGTGTGGGAAATTTCATAACAATTTGACCATAGGAAGTAAGTTAAAAATCGTTTACAAGATTTGATTCAAACAAACAAACAGACGAAGTTAAATAATATAAGATGAATAATAACTATTAACAACTAGGAAAAGACCCGTCATGTATGACGGGAGAATTAAATTTCGTTTTTGAAAGTTTCTGTTTTAATTAAAAAATCGAATTTATAATTTATTATTTCGAAGTAGGTGTTTAATTTTTCAATTTTTTAAATTTAATTTTTTTTTCTGTATAAACCCTAACCCCTAACACAAACTGTAACCCTAACCATAACCCTAACCCCTAACCATAATCCTTACGCTAACGGTTAACTTAAACCTTAACCATAACCATAGCCCGTAAAACGATTTTCGCCACAAAAAATGTAAACTAATTTAATTATCTACTTACAATTGTAAGTAGATAATATGAGCGTTAGTGAAGCAGTCAGGCAGGCAGTGAGTGACTTGGGCTTTTATAAGATAAGATTACTAGTGATCTTAACTATGAAAAATAATTTCTAACCCTATACACACATCATTATACACACAAGACATACATACACATTAAAATAACAAAGAATTAAGGCGTTTTACTATTAAATATTATTTATTTATTGTTTATATATGCTACTATGTCATGCTGTTAGAAATAACCAAGTAAATCGTAATTTTTATCAAAATCTGTTGCTGGATATGACAATCAGCCATAATGGCCCTTCTTTCTTTCTTATAGACATTTGCTGTAAAGTTGTGGGTGCACAAGCCTTCGGAACTTCTCCCTATTTGCAGCTGCTATTTTTAAACCTTCAAATTTCCATCAGCTTCCTTCTTTGATTTTGTCTTCCCATTGTCTCTTTGATTTTCCTCATAGCATTTCTCCTTCCACTATTTTTTCAATCATAACCTTCGATAGTGCTTGCTTTCTTAAACTAAAGTCTTTCCTAAATTCTTTAATATGTTAATACATCTGTTTGACCATATGTCTCAACAGCACGTTGTACTTTTTCATACATGTACTTTTTCATCCTGTATCGCTTATCAGCTGGATAATTTGCTCCAGCAACACCTTGTAGGAAATTTATTTTCTGCTTCGTGCAGTCCATAAACAGACCGTCAAGCAATACGAGCGGACTTCGATAAAAGCGCAGCGGCGGTTCACGAAGCTTTTGCACCAAGCCCGAGACTGTCGAGGGCCAGTTTTGCTTCCCGACGACTAGAGCTCGGAAAGAGCATGGACTTCTTCATGGCCGACTTAAAGCGGTTGTCGGTCGTAATTTGCGGGACTGAAGGCGAAGGAGAAGCATTTGTGGCTCAGGCGTTCATAAATGGTCTGTCTGAGACGGCCATGAAGAGTGTCCAGGTCGAGGCGCTCGGTAAGAATCCCGATCTGGATCGGTTGGTTAGATCGGCTCTAGTCCATGTCAAGACGACCCGTGGTCGCGACGAAGAGGTTGTAGAAATTGCTCAAACGAGGAGGAAACCGAATCTGAACTCCTTGACCATCAATGGGCTGTGATGTTATCGATGCAGAGGGAGCGGGCACATTGCTCGTGAATGTGCCACTGGGACGGGGTGCACTTGGAATTCATCCGACCGAGTATCGAGAGGAGGATGGCCACTGGAGCAAAAATGTTTCAATTGCGGCAACGTGGGTCATGTGGCCAGAGAGTGCCAGAAGACGGAGCAAAAGCCGGCGGGAAACGAGTAACAAGTCCACACTACTGCGTGGGTGAGGGGCCTGGATGCGTCGACACGCGTATGTCGACGTTCTCGGCGATTGTAGGGGGAAGAACCGTGAGAGCAATAAACGATACGGGCTGTTCGACAACAGTCGTGTCGAAGGCGGTAGTTGAACCGTCTAAACTGGACCGCGTAAGTGAATCAGTGCAGATGATGGATGGTTCGGAAGCAAAGGTGCGGTTCAGAGCGACGGTACCAATTGAATGCAGTGGAAAGTGAATCGTATGCCAAGTTCTGGTGGTGGCAGAAGTTATCGGGTCAAGAGCCGATATGCTTCTCGGCATGGATGCCATCAATCAACTCGGGGGAGTGTGGGTGTTCAGTCGCGGCGGCACCCCGAGATTCAAATGCATCGAGCACCAAGTGGCAGCTGGAATGTCTGATCAACCGGCAAGTATGCGCGTCAAGGATGCTGATTTTACTGTCAGTTTCGACGGCCACTGCTGGACTGCAGCATGGAAGTGAAAAGCGATCGGGCAGAGCCAGAAATGATCCAATAACCCGCTTCATATGCATCAGCAAAGCAATTCGAAGATGAGGTGGACCAGGAACTATCCGATTGGAAGAAAAACAGGTGACTCATTCCATTCACAGGAGAGCCGAGAGCTTTTTTGCCGCTCATGGCAATCGAACAGGCGGCCAAAGGGAAGGTTCGACCCGTTTTGGATTACCGAGCAGTGAACAAATTCGTTTAAAGCCACACTGCAGGAAGCCTGGTCTGCACGGAAAAACTGCGTAAATGGTGACAAATGGGTAAATCGGTGGAACTAATCGATTTGAAACGAGCCTACCTCCACATCAAGTTGGATCGGAGCCTGTGGCCCAATCAAGTGATCCGGCACGCAGGACAGGAGTGGTGCTAAACACGATTGGTGTTTGGCTCGAATGTGGCACCGAAAATCATGAGGTGCATCATGAGCCACATTTTAAATTCAGATAAGAGAGTTGCAGAGGCCACAGACTCTTATTGCGACGACATAATTGTCGACACCGGAAAGGTGCCAGCAGAGCATGTCGTGGCGGTCTTCAATAGTTTCGGCCTCGAAACAANCCGCCAGTGAAAATCAACGGATGAAGAGTGTTAGGTCTCGCGGTACGCGAAAAAAGAAAAATGGCCCAAAGATTATCAACATGAATCCTTTAATCGTTCAACAAGATAATGCAAACCTCATGTAGATAATAGCGACGCAGATGTAGTTAGAGCGGGAAATTCTGATAGTTGATCTATAAACTGAAAATCGCAGCCTCCAAACAGTCAGGATTTAAATGTCTTAGATTTAGGATTTTTGCATCAATTCAATCTTTGCAACATCAAGAAGCACCGAATACTATTGACGAATTAATTACAGTTGATGAAAGAGCTTTTGAGAATTACGATAGCACGAAATTGGACAATATTTCCTTAACTTTACAAAGTTGTATGGATTGCACTATAAGAGAAGGAGGGTCAAATAAATATAAAATACCTCATCTAAAAAAAGAAAATTACGAAAAGAATCAAAATTACCAATATCTTTAAAATTCTCTGAGGAAGCAATGAAAATTTATAGAAGTAGTAATTTGTTACTTTTATATATATATAAATAATGTACCTGCTCCTATGTATGTAAAAAATTGTAGTTTTAATAAAAACTTAATAGTTTGTTTGTTTATAATGTCTTTTTATTATCATCAGTTATTTTAATCTCGAAAATCACAGAAAAATTGAAATTGGACTCTTATTTTCGGACAGAGGGAGTATAAAATGATAAAACTTTAATTATAATAATAAAATAAGAATAAAAATGATTAATTATGCTTACATTAACAAAAGTTAGTAACTTTCATTCTGTTAAATTAAAAATTGTGTACTAAAATATATTTCCAAATTACGTGTTCTCATCCACACGAGCAGCGTTTCCATGGTCACAATTGAGCGTTGCGGGCTCAACTTGATCCCCCATCCACTAAACTGCCCCGATTCGGCTCCCTGCGTTTTTCTCATGTTATACCATCTTAAGATGAATCTGTGGGGCCAGGCATTTGCCAACAAATATGATTTGAGAGTTGCCGTGGAGAGTTTTCTCTGGGAAACGCCTCCAGAATTTTTCAAAAACGCCTTCGAAAACCTCGTTATTTGCTGGGAAAATTGTGTCAGTGCACAAGGAAATTATTTTGAGAAATGATGCCTATTTACCATGCTTGTTCTAAATGCAAAGTGTTGTGTTGATATCTTAAGTTTTTTCTATATTAGTGTCACGATTTATTGGGTGCACCACGTAGTTACAATCAAACACACATGAGTACCGGGCATTCAGAAATTCTTTAGTAATTTTCGAAGCTAACAAAACAACAGATTTAACTTTCGACTATAATCAAACTTCTTATAATTTGCTTCAAGAGAAAAAAACACATATTGAAGTAAGGTTATTTCTGGTATTTATTGAGATCAGGAAGAACTAGTGTATGAGCTCCTAACACTGAATGAAACTGTTACTGCTGAACGTTATCAACAATAGTTGATATATTTTAACCAGAAGTAAAACCGCTTGCTTCATATTTACCAGATTGTGACAAATCAGAATACTAGTAGTTCCGATTAAAAGAAATCTCTCTTCAAGTTCAGCACTTCAGAAAACCCGAAGAAATCAAAACAATGGCTCGAAGAATGGATCACATCAAAAGATAAAGAAAGATTGTCAAGTCATTGTTAAAGATGAAAAATATTTAGATTAAAATAAAATTTACCATTACTTACCATTGCTTTATGCCCAAAAATTCAAAAATCGTAGTTATACATTTAATATTATATAATAAAAATTTATAAATTTGTTGATTTCATAAGGTTTTATTTCATAAATTCATAATTCATACTTATGAAAACATAATTAAAAATTTAAGAATAGATATTACAAAATTCAAACTTTTAATTTTTGACGAGCCTCACGGACTTCATTTTCGGTATTGTTGGAAATTAATCCAATTTGCTTATCTGAAAATCCAGCTTGTTTGGCCAGCATCATGTCTTCGGCCGAGTAAGCTTGAACACCACCTTTTATATCTCCCATATCCAATGCTAGATCAACAATTCTCTTGATCTTATGCAGAAACCAATGATCAATCTATTTTTATTAATTTATTCAATTTTTAATTTTTTTTAGTAAATACTTTTGTAAGCTGATGTATCTTTTCAACTGAATATCCCTTTTCAAATGCACTGGTTATATGATGAATTCTTGCACTATTTGGTGTTATTAAACTTTGATCCAGGTCAAATGTATCCGAATAATCCTTCCCGCCAGACAATTTACTAGTCAATCCATTTAATGATGGATGAGTCATTCTCAGAGCCTTTTGTAAAGATTCTTCGAATGTTCTTCCAATAGCCATAACCTTAAAATATAATAATATCTTTTGGAACTTTTCAAAAGATCAGATAATAAAAAATGTTTTGAATGAAGATATATCTCTTTGCTATTAATATTTTTCAATGAAAATTTAGAAAATATAATGAGGTAAAATAAGAAAAGTTGAAGAAATACTAGAAGAAATGAATTGTGAAACAGAAGAATGTGGAAAATCATTTAAGTTCTCATATTACCAATCAAGCCTTTCCATTTATTAATTATTTATAGAACAGATTTATAAAATTACAAAAATAAAACCAATAATATTATTAATAAAAAAAATTTTTTATAAAAACAACCTCGTTTTTCAAGCATTACCAATGCACTAAAAAGAGGAAAATAATTTTTTTCTAGATATGTGAGAAATTTTATACCTAACCAAAAACGTGGGGCGGATTTCTGAATTACTGCTATTAGTAACTGCTATTTCCTCTTTACTGCTTTTTAGTAACAATCGATCATTTCTATGCCCCACGTTTTTAGAAAGTCTACAACTTCATTTACCGATGCTGGAAAAAAAACCTTAAGACATGGATAACTGACCAAATATAAAATGGTATCAGCATTTCAATTAAAATGATACTCTTTGAAGCTAGAAGAATTACAATGTTCAATTATTTTGAAGTTATTTTATGGAAATATGACTTTGGTTGATAGATTTATGCGAAGACATGTGTACATGGGAACACGTACAAGATTTGCTCAGAAGATGCCATCATTTTATAAGGGAAAAGTTTAGAAATTCAACAAATTTGTCATTAGACTTCACAATGTAATTACTTTCCACTCAACTAAATTTGCAATATTGATGAGGCATCCAGAACGTTTGACTGTTCCTCAAGTAGAAAAGTTTATAAGAAGGGGGCCAAATCAGTAACTGTTAAAATAACTGGAAAAGAAGAAAGAAATTTCACATATATTCCTCCTTGTCTTGCAGATTGAACAAAGTTGGATTCACTGTTGATCTTCAAGCGAGAAACAATACCCAACGATATTATTTCTCCTGGAATTCTAGTCCTCGTCAATGATAATGGTTGGATAGCTGATCCAGGTATGTAAATCTGGTTTGACAAAATTTTGGACACGGGCCTGGAGGATTACTGAGAAAAGAATCTCTGCTGGTGTTTGATATGTTCCGAGCTCATACCACTCTGAAAATTTAAGCGAAAACACATCTGGCCGTAATTCCGGGTGGAAAGATATCACAGTTGCAGCCGTTAGATGTCTCCATGGATAAACCTTTCAAGCAAGCTGTGCAAGAGGTTTTTCATCGTGAATGACCTATGCTACCAAAGATGTTACCCCTACTGGGAGGGTCATGAAGCCTGCAACTAAAGAAGTCAACAAATGATTAATAAGATGAAGGTTGTCATTAAATTATTTAAGAAGACTGGGATATCAAACATCATGAATGGAACTGAAGACGATATGATCTATGAATAAAGTGATGAAGAGTTTGTTGTTGATGAATACGTTGTTGTTTTTAGTAACTGTAATTTGAGGGATCTTAACACCAGTGATGGGAATTTTCATGCGTAATATTATTGGTATTAAGATATGCATTATTTTTGTGTTTTCAATTAAAAATTTCTTAAAATTCTTGATGCTAAAAAATGTTGATACTCTGCTGCGTCTTAAAGTCAGTAAAATACGGTATATCTAAACTCGATTATCATACATTAACCACGTTAATTGTTGTAAAAGTCCGTAGAGATTATATGTGTATTGAAATTAAAAATCTTAAGATCATATTTATGTAAGTTTAAAATTCTTGAAAACATTATACAAAGAAATAAAATTCACACAGTCGCCAAGGTCTTGGTATTAAAGTTCTATAACATAAATTCTAGTGAATGATTAAAATACATTGTAATATTTGCTTACTTCGCCAACACTCTTCATTGATGAACCAATTTCTTTGGGAGTATGCTGGAATCTATCAAGATCCCATCTAGGGATTTTAGTTGTAATATAATCTAAACTTGGTTCAAAGCAAGCTGTTGTTGTTTGCGTAGTAGCATTTTTTATATCGGTAAGTTTTATACCAAGCGCTAATTTAGCTGCAATAAATGCTAATGGATAACCGGTAGCTTTACTGGCTAATGCCGAACTTCGAGATAATCGAGCATTAATTTCAATTATACAATATTCAAGAGATTCTGGATGCAATGCATATTGTATATTACACTCTCCAATTATTCCAAAATGTCTGATTACCTAAATTAATTAAATTTACGCATGAAAAGGCCTCATATTGTCAGATATTTTCTGTAATAAATATAAATTATACTTTTAAAGCTGTCTCTCGAAGCATATGATATTCATAATTTGATAGAGTTTGGCTCGGAGCAACAACAATTGAATCTCCGGTATGAACTCCTAGAGGATCAAAATTTTCCATATTACATACCGTGATGCAGTTATCGGCTGCATCGCGTACAACTTCGTATTCCACTTCCTGAGAATCGGAAATAATAAAGAAACAAATTAAAAAAAATAGTTTACTGATTTCCTAAGAACGAATATTTTAATACTCATATCGAAGAATTCATAAGAGAATATTATTAGGTTAGTAAGGTGTAATTATAATAAATTCAAATAGTTATAATTTGACAACGACTTAACATTTTGCTGCTCAGATTTTTTGTTTGATTGCTACACATTTTGTCTATTGAACACATCAATAAAAATTAATTAAAATAATTGATAACTTGTTTTAATAATCAGTAGTTTAAAAAATGGAAAAGGCAGAAATTCGAACTATTATGAAGTACGAGTTCCTACGTGGAATCTCAGCATCAGAAACAATGCAAAACATCAAAAGTGTATTTGTATACAAGGTTACTACGCAACAGACAGTCTCAATTTTGTTCAGGAAATTCGTGAAAGGTAATTTAAATCTCAAAATTTAGTCTCGGGGTCGCCCAGGAACGCAGGTAGATAATGATGAACTGAAGGTAAACGTGGAGTCGGATATATCACAAAGTGCTCATGATTTATCGAAAACGTTTGTTGTTACGAAGAAAACAATATTAAATTACTTGACTGAAATGGGTGAAGTGAAAAAGTTGGATAAGAGTTCAACATGAGTTGAATGAAAATCAGAAACAAAAGCGTTTGGATGGTTGGTTGATGATGCTTTCTTGTTATAAATGTGGATAATCGCATGATAAATATGATAATCGCAAACGTTCAGCACGCTGGGTTAACACGAATGAAGCACCAAAACACAGTCAAAAGCAGAAAATTTATCAAAATAAGCTGAAAGTGAGTGTTTGGTGTTCTGCTGCAAGTTTAATCTATTATGACTTTATGAAACCTAATTTGAGGATTACAAAATACGTCTAATGCAACCAATTTGAAGAAATGATGCGGAAACACAATGAAAAACAGCAAAGCTTATGAGCCTGACTTTTAATTGATTTAATTAAGAATGTTTTTTAAATTCAAATCTAAAATACTTAATTGATTTTTAAAATTTTCAATTAGATTTTAATCCAAAATAATCTTTTTTAAAACTATTTAAATTTTGATAAGCGAATCAAAAATTAATTACCTCCTCATAATTAGGAAACACAATTTTTAATTTTATATAACATATGTGATCGCAGAGCGGCAATTTGAGCGCGGCAGCCACGCTAAGAGTTCTTCAACTCGTATCTTTTCTCGTTTTAGATTCGTGATTTCCGAGTAATAAATATATTCTATTTAGATATTTAATTTTATAAGCAAACGACATATATACTGTTTCCAATGAACAAGAACCGCAGTCAACATAATCCCCAAGAAACAAATATCTATCAGTTGATGATTTTCCACAATTTTGAAATATTCTCATTAAATCATACCATTGACCATGAATGTATCCACAAATTTTAGTAGGTGCTGAAATTTCGTCAGTTTCTTTGATATGCAATCTCTGATCGGAAATTCTTACATGATTATCTTCAAATGTCTTTATAAAATAATCCACATTAAAAATATAGTCAAATGGCCAAGTTATCTGTTCTTTTAAATTAGACATTCAATTTCAGTTAATGAATATAAAAAAAATATAATAAAAAAAGAATATAATAAAAGAATATAATAAAAGAAATCGATAATTGCTTGAAACTCATTATTGGATATCAAAACCTATATATTAAATAATACATTCAAACAAGCCAGTATAATGAATTATAATTACAATTTTTTTACATTTATCTAATTACAAAAAACTAAATTAACTAATTCATAAAATTTCTAAATTAATTTTTTTTAATTTAATTTTTTATATTCTCAAATATTCTTCCCCTCCTGATCGCTTGTGATCAGCACTAAATTCATTCCTTCAAACATACAACCCAAACTGATTATTCCTCCAAAAATTCTTCGTATCATTCACACTGACACCACTCTCGCTTTTCTATCATCATTCACACCATTCCAATGAACCCTATCGGTCCACAGAACAAGGCACCTCATCATCGCTCCAATTCATTAGTTTAATTCAACACTATTACTCTCCACATGCAACCGATTATTCGACTCTTCATCCAACACTCACGAAACATCAAACATTATGTCACAAACACAAAACATCCACTCATTCCTTTTTTTGATCAATTAAACATTCAAACGATCTTTAATGTCGAATTTCTAATGGACATATTCGTCCCACCGCTCGCAGAACTTCCTTTCCACCAGTCTTCACTAACATCACTCTTGTCCTCCAATCCAATCCAGGAAACAGTTTGATCATCCTTCCAAGGACCCATTTTCTTCGTTCTGCTCCGTCTTCTCGGTGCCAAACTACTTCCCCCACTCTAATCTCTGGACCTTCCTTCATCCATTTCTTCCTTTTTCTCATATTAGGGGAGATTTCACTTCACCATCTTTTCCACCAATGTCTCGAAAATTCTTGTATCCGCTTCCATCGTCTCCTTAATCCGGTACCATCTGATGTAAGTTTGTCCGCTCCAAACACTTCTCTTAATCATGGTCTGATGAAGTGATTCAGCGTCAAAAATTCCTCTCTCTCATCTTCTTCGTACAAAACAGTTAACGGTCTACCGTTCAATAAACCTTCAATCTCGATCATTACAGTTAGCAACTCCTCATCTGTCACTTCTGCTTCTCTCAGAATGCTAATTAATGCTTTCTTGGTTTCTCTGATCAACACTTCAAATATCCACCAAAATGCGGCGTTCCAGGTGGATTAAAGATCCACGTCATCTTGTCAACCTTGAGCCCCTTCTTAATAGCGTAGTTGTCAACTTGTATATTCGTGAACTCTCGTTACTCCGACTAAGTCATAAAATTTCTAAACTTAAATTTTTTTAATTTAATTTTTTTTATATTCTCAAACACAAATGAACATTTTATTTTTTAATGTAATTATCATAAACAAGCATTTTCAACATGGTTTGGTAACTGATTTAAAATAAATCCTGACCAAAGACTTTTCTTATTCTCTTTTTCTTACATTCTCTTTCAGATCTTCCTTTGATTTGAATCTGTGACAACGCAAATGTTTTTTTACATGGTTGTTCATCTCAAAATTATTAGGTTCTATTTCTTGGTTGTACTAATTTGATATGAGAATACGACCTCAGTTTTCTGAATTACATGTGCAGTAGCCTTGAACACCAAATAGAAGTCCTGATTGCTTGTTTTGTGTTAAATGTACCAAATTTCATTGATTGGATGAAGTAGTGATCAAATTAAATTATTTCATTTGTAGAATAAGCCCTTAGAACATCGTCAACATCTCATTTAGTATGAAAATTGTTGAACTAAACTATATCTTTTGTTGAAACGATCTGCAGGTAAATAATTAACGAAATTCTTTTTGCATCCTCACATACTGTATCCAATAACCTTTTTAGTCGGTTTAGACAACTTGGACTGTTTTGGAGATGAACGTCCCGGGTTAGTTCACTTTGTGGCTTGTTGTTAAAATTTAGAATCATGATAACAAATCAGAGTTTTACCCATCAATACAAATGTTCAAATCAGATTTATTTTTTTGAAAATGCTTTAAATATGGTTTAGAAAATATCATTGGAAATCGTTCTTGATCAGAATAACATAACATTCTTAAGTCCAACATCTTCTTCAAAACATGAAACACTCTTTCATTCGAAATAACAATGGAATTAACAAGGTCACTAAAATCAAGAGTCTATCTAACTAAAATCAAGGATCTAACATAAGTTTTTGAATTTTAGTATTTAAAATCTCTCACAAGAATTTCCAAAATATTTCAAAAATATATTGAAATAAAATAAAATAAATAAAAAAACACTCCTTTAAAACGAACTTTTTATAAAACTAATATTAATAAATTATAAATTACATTAAAAATTATTAAATTATAGTTGTTGATAATGGAATTCGAAATTCAAAAACATGTTCAATAATCAATTTCTTAAAAAAAAGCTTTAACAAAATTATTTTTCAGAATATATATGTACGTGTATATATCAGAGCAACTTGAATTGAAATTCGATAATGAATAAAAATTTGATTTCAGAAAGCTACTTAAATTTAATGAAAAAAATGTCTTTTTAAAGATTTAATCTAGAGAAACATCATTTTTCTTAAAACCTCTTCAATTTAATGAACTTATTCAATAAATCAGTTTCATTGGTTGTTAAAGGTAAATATAATCGGAGAACATCATGTCTCGTCCAATTGGAATTCAGATTGAAAGTGTGCGTGAAATGATATCAGCTTATTGGTTGGTTCTTTCCGCACCATGCAAAAACTGGGAACTTCCCAGTAAAATTTTGATCTCATTGTAAATCACCAAAAAAAACAATTTAGCTGCTGTTTGATCCATAAATCAAAAGGACAGAAATTTTTACTCCATCAAATTTTAAAACAAGTAGAAAAATGTACTTCATTTCGACTATGATTAAATACTTGGAGCATAGAGTAACCTGAAAATGAAGAATTGAATCTATAATATCATAATGTATTGTCTCTTGACAACTGTTAGGTACTGCACTACAAACAGTGGCATTAGAAGGTAAATTGAAACCTATTCTCTTTGTCTTAAAATTTATAAAAAGTTAATTTATATATATATATATATATATATATATA
>MQRK01240223.1:8553-28476 GCA_001938485.1 Girardia tigrina | reverse complement strand
ATATATATATATATGTTATAAATTTGTTAAGCGATTTCTAACCTACTTCCCATTGCACGATTGAACTGAAATTTTTTAAAATTTTTATTCATAATGAAAATATACATAAATTAATTAAAAAATTACCATCCGAATGATTAGTAATTTTATGAACGAAAAAAAATTTTCGATAATCCCCTTATTATTCCTATTTATAAATTAAATAGAAAACAATGTAATTCAGATATGTATTTTTTATATTTGTCATCACTTTTCGGTATTTCAAAAATTTTCTGTATCTTTTCGTAATAAATATATTTTTTGATTCATTATTATTTATACATTAAATTCAGTTACATCTTACGGTTATTATATCTATTATTTTCTGGACTACGGATTTTTACAATCTTTTCTTTAATTTTCTCGTGTTGAAAACAATATTTTGGTAGTTTAAGGTACGGAAACGATGCTCCGAAGACCAGGCTTTCTAAATCAGCAATTGACACCAAATTATTCGGTCAAAATTTTTCGAGTCGAAACTCATTAAAATGTTCATCATAACCGGTCGATCTGTTATCTATTCAAACAGCTCGATTGAATAACTGTTTCGAGTTGTGGACCCGAAATATCCACTCTGATTCGAAAAAAAGGTTAAAAATAGTGAACTTGTTAATCGATTTTTGAGGGACTTTCATTCACACAAAGCATTGTTTTAAAAAAAAGTTTTTTTGATATACTTGTTTTAACTGTCGACCCCTGCAGTCACGGATATTGTGAGGAATATTTTAATTTGTTTGAATGTGTAAATGTATGGATGCTGTATGTTGATTTAAGTATGTTGAATTTAGAATGGTTATTCTCTCACCCAGATGGAAACTGGTATTTTTTATTTAAATTTAAAGTGATTGCCTATTCGAACACAATTAAAATTAAGTTTAATATTTTTTAGTAAAATTTCAATTAAATGCATTTTTAATAATTTGATGACATTTTTATTATTTTAAGATTTATTATTATTTTTTTAATAAATATTTTTAAGAGGCTAAATATTTTAAAAAATAATTTAGAAAAATTGTTCGAATAATCATGATTAAAAACAGAAATAAGAAAACCAATTAGAAGGATGACAAACGATGAAAGACTTTCTGAGAGTCATAATGACTCTAAATGTGATTGTAATAAACATTCAAACGAGACTTGTTTAAATGCTCTTAATAGATATTAACATCAATAACGCTACAGACTCCAACTCCACACGATCTATAAACAGTAACTACATACGTGATCTTATATTAAGGCAAAAACATTTATTTTACCTTTAATCTATAATGTTTGCTGAAGTCGATGGTGAACATCTCACGTTTAGTTATTATAAATTTCAGACAGGTGAAATTAGATAAAATGCAACTCTATCTAAATATGTATTTTACTACACCTAATCTTTTCTGGTTAATTCAACTAAAAATGGATTGTAAGCCGTTAATGTTATAATATTTTCAAATTTACGGACTTTAACTACATTTGGAATTTTGAAGTAAAAACAACTAAAAACAGATTTTTAAAATAGTTTTACTAAATTTCGAGCTGTAACTACCAAGGCAATGATTAAAATAATCATGGTACATGGTTTTATCTAATTCTTAATATTTTTTAGGGGCGCAACCAAAAATAATTTTTAACACATTAAAGATTTCAAAAAATATGTATTTAATTGATTTCTTATAATACAAACTTTGTATTAACTTTGTATAAAACGTCAAATGCAACGACTATTGCTCCTACAACGGTTGTGGTAGATGCGCCAGAAGTAGGATAGAGAGAAGATGCGAGTATTGCACTCCAATGACCGACTCTAGCACGGAGAGTTCGCCAAGTATCCAAGGGTAAAATTAAGTATTCCGAATAGTAATGTGGTTTTTTACATGTACTTTAATCGGACTCCCATAATTTTAGTTATTTTATTTATAAAAAAAGTTACCCCCCCAGACTTCTCCCCTGCATCCGCCCATGATACAAAGTTCTTATAATGTACTGATTTAAACGCTGAATAAATACATGAATTTAAATAATGTTATTTTTACATACATGTATAGGAATTTGAATTTGAGTCGAATTTTTAAATTAAATTCATTTCATTTTTATTTTTTATAAATTTTAAATATAATTAGAAAATTTTGAGTGGTACAAATGCACACTTGCATCCATGTGGTTACGTTAATGTTATTTTCGAAATATAATTAAGTTATTAAATTGTATTAAAAAGAAACAAACTTTATTATAAAAATTATTGAGCAATTTAAAAAAATTTTCATTAATTTTGAAGTAATTCATCAACAGAAAAAAAATGAAAGTTAAAAAAGTTAATTATATAGTGCAACTAGTATTCAGAGTGCACTTTGAACCGGGATTTTAGGATTAACATGAGTGTTCAGAATTAAAAAATTTTTTGAGAATGTAATTTTCCCTTACAATGTTATCTTTATCCCAAAATATTTCTTTGACATTCTTTACTACTTAGTTGCTGGATTCTCTTACAGAGGTAGCGTGAAGTCTATTTTATTTATTTGGCGTTATGTTAACTCTGTTGAAGATTTATTTACGAATATGGTAAACATGGAATTTAGCATTATTTATTAGATCTTGAATCTAGAATGAACATCCACATTGCATCGTCCACAACTTTATTGAGGGTATTTAAATGATGTTCTGATGGCGTATTGATTGTATAACCATTAACTACACTTTACAAGTAATTTTCTTTTTAATTTTTATTTGTTATGATGATGACGAATAACTGTCGAAATTAATTAATATATTTTATTTGATCCAATATTTTGTTATTTGGCAATATTACAATTTTATTTAAGTTTATTCACAAATTTCATCAGAATTCGATTTTATTGGATGACAACAAGAAAAAAAAACAATATTCATAATATTTAATATTTTGGCTCTTTTACTTTTCCAATTTTGGATTTTACTTAAGTACTGGTTATAGAGTCTGATTTGCATTGATTCCCAGTATAACCTCAAAAATCTATCTGAAGAATTAGAAAACATCTTTTAAAATGACGATTTTCCAAATCAGATACTACATATCCAAGATAATCCGATAGAACCACGAAAATATTTCCCTAATTTTACACTTGTTTCTGTCCCTTAACTTTTAAATCTTTTTGAAAGAACATATTTTTTAAACTATAAAGGTGAACATAATTGTTGTCATAGTTCATCCAGTCTGAGTTTTGTTAGTAAACTCCTTTCAAGGTTTTTCAGTATTCTTTTTTATAAAATAGGAACGAGTCAACCATGACATTAAATTCTTACTTTGAAGATTCTGGTATATTTCTATACTTGTTTTTTTATAAAATTTACGCGAAGCAATTATTCAAAAAATATAAAATATGATTTATTAAATTTTAAATATTTTTTTCTTAAAAACGTTCTTGCAATTCAATTATTTTTTTATAAAAGTCTCTCAAAAATATATTGAACTCAATTATTAACATTCAATAAAATCGTTTTGTTTTTTTCAGTGATTGACAAGATATGATCTGATAAAAATGTGTGATAAAAATACAATCTTCGAGGATCATACTAAGATTTCTCACTTCATAGTCACTTTAGACAACATATGTCTGTGAGATATTAACACAGTGGTGACAGGACCGTGAGTAACTTATGGATTTCAAACATATGGATTTATGATATGAAAAACCACATTAACCCCAGTTTATGTGTTTCATATGAGGCATACCATATCAAACTTACCAGAGGTTAAATGTGTAATAATTTACATTGAAAGTAATAAAATTAACAATCGAGGTGTTCATTCTCACGTTACCTTCCAACCAAGTAATGACTTTTCTATGAGAACTTGATTAGTCACCGCAAATGCACGGCTACAAATATCAACCAATTGTTCTTTATCTTCTGCAATTCCTGATCCCAGACCACCAAGTGCAAAGGCAGCCCTAACCATCACTGGATATCCAATTTGGAGAGCTGCCTCTTTTGCTTCCTCTACTGTTTTAACAGCTTGGCTAGGAGCTAATTTAGCTCCGATTTCTTTTAAACCGTCTGCAAAAGATTGACGGTCTTCAGTTGCTATTATACTTTTAATAGGTGTTCCCAAAACCTAAAATAACTTGTAAAACCAACGTTATCACAAATAAAATTAAAATACTTTCACATTATAAGTAGATAAAATTCCTTTTTCGTGAAGTTCGATACCGACATTTAATGCCGTTTGTCCACCCATGGATAAAACTATTCCATCGGGTCGTTCTTTTTCGATAACTTTAGTAACAAATTCAGCAGTCACTGGTAAAAAATAAACATAATCTGCTTGCTTATCTCCTTCAGCATTTGTTTGTACTGATGCTATGTTTGGATTCATCAATATAGTTTCAATACCTTCCTCTTTTAGAGCTTTGATAGCTTGAGAACCACTATAATCAAATTCCCCTGCTTGACCAATTGACAGGCCTCCGCTTCCTAAAACAAGTACCTTTTTTACTTGTGGGACCTCATACGCCGTTACTTTAGGACTTGGAATTATGGTCTAAAAACAAATTTTAATTAAAATAATTTTGCCTTTATTCATTTAGTTTTGTAAAATACAGAAATTATTTTTAGAAAATCTAATAATTTTAATTTGATAATAAAAATTATTATTATTATAGTAAAAATAATAATATGTTACTCATTCATAATCAATAATACAAATACATTTATAAAAAAATAATTTATAAAGTTTTACATTTTTTGCTTTTGACCGAACCATTTCCATGTATGCGTCAAATAAGAATTCAGTATCTGTTGGTCCACCACAGGCTTCTGGATGGAATTGAGCGGTAAAAATGGGCTTTTTAATATTCATAATTCCTTCATTTGTATTATCATTAGCATTAACAAATAAAACTTTCCAATCATCATTTAATCTGTCTGTTTTAAGTGCATAACCATGATTTTGAGATGTAATAAAAGCCTGGTTATTTATCACATTAATTACTGGTTGATTATGACCCCTATTTCCTAATGGTAACTTATATGTTTCAGCTCCCGCAGCCAATCCTACTAATTGATTACCAAAACATATGCCAAAAAGAGGTTCATTTCTTTCTTCAATAACTTTTCTAATATTCTTTACGGTTTCAGATACCAAAGCCGGATCACCAGGTCCATTACTTATAAACAAACCATCGTAAGTATCGTTTGTAAAATCATAATCCCAAGGCACTAATGTTACTTCAGCTCCTCTAGCAATAAGCATTTTTATCATGTTGTGTTTGATACCACAATCAACAGTCAAAATTTTATAAGGATTTCCTTTTCCAAATACTTGTTTAACTTTCGTCGATACTTCTGCTGTCAAATTATTAATGTTTGGGTCTTGAATTTCAATTTTATCGTCTTCAAATTCTATTTTAGCTAACACATTGCCACTGTCTCTCACTATTTTTGTTAACATTCTGGTGTCTATACCGTATAACGCTGGAACTTTCTCATCTTTCAACCATTGAGATAATGTCTTAACTGCATTCCAGTGACTCATCTTTTCCGAATAGTCTTGAACTATTAATCCACTCACATGGATGTGCTCTGACTCCACATTGAGCATTAATCCATTTTTATCTCTGGCTCCTGTATCAGGGACACCGTAGTTCCCGACAATAGGATAGGTCAGAGTTAGTATCTGTCCTCTGTAACTAGGATCAGTTAACGATTCTGGATAGCCAGTGAGGCCTGTATTAAAAACTAGTTCTCCAGTCGATGATTTATCATAACCAAATGAATATCCGGGAAATATTTTCCCGTTATTTAAATGCAACTTTGCTTTTTTCGGCATTTCTACTCTTTTTCCAAGAACGCTTGAAATACTTAAAAAATTCTTTTGAAATTTTATGACAGAAATTTTTGAAGAAATTCTTAACATCGACATATTTATGTTTTATTTGAATTATTGAAATGAATTTTTTTCAAAATGATCTTGTCTTAAGGTTACTTATAGATAGATTAGTTTGATTCATTTAAACAAATGTTTTTATAAGTGTAATTTAATTTTTTTAACATTGAAATTTATTTTCAAATGAAAAATTTTTTACTCGATAGTTAGAACATTGTTTAACAAATTAAAATGAATTTATTGATAATAATATTAACCAAATTACTGAAATATGGATATTGTTTCAAGTTGATTTTGCATGGAAATATGCACAGGTCTTGAAAGTCGTTTTGTACTACTTAACGGAGTAAAAACAGGTCCAGACGTATTTCATTTGATTTATATTATAAATTATAATATAATTCAAAATCTGTTTTTACTCTGTTAATGAGTAAAAAATAACTTTAAATGTATAGAAAGGTATGTATAATTGCATCAAACATTTGATTTGTAGCATACTAGAAAAGTGATATTAAATTAACGAAAATATAAATATGAATTACATGATTGTCAACTAAGTTTTTTCCAATGCATTTTTCCTTGTATCTGGAGATCTATAAGAAATCCAAATTTGGTGTGCATATTGTAAGACTAATACACATAACTATCAAAAGTTTATTAATATTTATTTCAGTTTACATACTAGGTTAAATTAAAAATTGTTTATTTAGAGTAATACGATATTACTATATATTTGCCATCGTTCAAAGTAAACTATGAATTTCAACAGAGAAGACGTGAGAAAGCTTATTTTGTATTGTGGGAAGCGTAAATTATCAGCTGTAGACGTTGCAAAAGAGATAAACAACACACTGGGAGAAGGAACAACTACGTCACGTACATGTTCCAACTGGGTAAAGAAATTCGAAACTGGTAACTTTGAGGTAAATGACAAAGTTCGCAGTGGGCGACCTTCTTATGAGGTGGCAGCAGATATAGAACGAATTCTAGAGGAAAAAAAATTTGCCACAGCGAGATTCATTGGCCAAGAATTTGGAATTAGCCACGAAGCAGTGCGTCAGAATCTCTTGAAAATGAACAAACGTTACCTCGCCAACGTGTGGGTTCCACATGTTTTAACAGAAGCTACTAAGGAAAAGAGAATGTCTGTGTGTAAAAAACTGCTTGCTATGTACCGCATTAACAATTTACTGCACTGTATAGGGACTGTGGATGAGATGCGGGTTGGAAATACTTTAAAATTATTTACTTTAAAATTACTGTTGCTGAGCAACGTTCGGGCCCATAGGAACGCGCCCCAATCTTTAATCTCCCAATCGTCAATTGTGGTCCTTAAGAGGACCGTATTTTTTCGCAATTATTTGAATCAGTGGAGGGACCACCGATGAAATAATCTGGTTGAAACAGTTTCCCAAGATTCGAATTCAGTAGGTAATCGAGAGTGGTACTATTCAATTCAACCATGACGCTGATCGGCACACACTCTCCATGAATTCCAGAAGCAAAGTAAACGTAAATTCTACGTAATTGCAAATCACCGTCACTTTCGTAAACACCAGTGGTCGATTTGACAATGTGTTCGATGATAGTTATCTTACTAAACTTCGTTCCCATACTGTTTCCAAAACTTTGAAATATTCTCATTAATTCATTTTTAGTAGGTGCTGAAATTTCGTCAGTTTCTTTGAGATGCAATCTTCGATCGGGAATTCTTACATGATCATCTTCAAATATCTTCATCAAATAATACATAATCAGAATGAATAATTTTCTTTGATAATTAAATATATTTAATATTTTTCTCAAATAATTAAAAAATCGATATCTTCATATATTTTTTATTCGATATCAAAACTAATTAAAAATAAAACATTTAAACAAATCACATTTCTGTTCATCATTTAAACACTTTTTCTTTACATTTTTCATAAAAACTTTTCTTACATATATACAAAAGTAATTTTAAGAAAGAATTTTCTTTTTTAATTTTGCAGTATTTTTTTACTCTAAATAAATATAAATATATATATATATATATATATATATATATATATATATATATTATTGAAATTGGAATTAAAAATTCCAATTCCAAATTTTTCCTTCAATTTCCAATTTGAACACGGGTATTCTGGGAGAATACATCCTCATACACTCACAAATCTTGGCGTAGAAGTGGCGATGAACCTGCTACAGAATCCAAAGTGAGATTAACTATGAGGAAGCATATGACTATCATCTTTTGGGATTCGAAAAATATGATCTTGATGGATGTGTTAGAAAATGGAAAAACCATGACGGCAACATACTACTGCAGTTTACTGGAAAAGCTGAAGACAGCTATTCTCGTAAAACGACGACGGAAAACCACGGACGGTTTTCTGCAAATTCTTCAGGACAACGCATGTCCACATACGGCACATCTAACCCAGGCCAAGATTGCCGAAATGCATCTAAACATCCTACCACATCCCCCCTATTCGCCGGATCTGGCTCCTTCAGACTACTATCTATTTTCACCAATGAAAGGGGCATTGAAAATGCAGAACTGTGCATCTTCTGAGGAGGTTCAGGAGAAACTTCAGGAGTGGTTGAACACCAAGGCCGGATCCTTCTCGAGAATGGTAATGGAAGTTGCCAGGACGTTGGCAACGTTGCATTGACAATAATGGCTGCTTTTTGAACACTTGGCTGATGATGATGAATGGTTGGACATTATATTTGATAGTTTTTTGTTATTTTGGGAAAAAACTTAGTTGACAACCCTGTGATTAATTAATATTTATCTTTACGTTAATCTAATATCACTTTTCTAGTATGCTACAAATCAAATGTTTATTGTAACTTTATATCCTTTCTTTACATTTAAAGTCATTCTTTTGCATACAAACGAGTTGTGTTTCTCTACTAATACATTGTTTTTCAGTGATTTTATAATTATTAATGTTTTTAGTGATTTTATATTGAAAATAAGCAAATAAAGCGTGAACCATTTTGTTTTTAAGATTCTCGATTTATACTAATTACGACTATGAAACACGTTTGATCTCATCGAAAATTCAATGAAGTCATATGGGTATATAGAAAATTTAAAAGAAATTTCGAATAACATATGACGATTTGTTGAAGAGACGAAGGCAAATGACTTTAGCGGATACTTCAAGTCGTGTGACCAATATATTAAAAACTAGTTATACATATAGAGTAACCTCAGTCAAATTTCCTGATTCCGTCAATGTTTATAATTAAATCACACAGTGGTAGAATATCAGCAACCAAACCGATGAGTGAAGTCACAACCCCATAACATTTTCATTTATTTCACATACTTTTGTACACCGGTCCAATTCATCATTTATGAGCACAGTATCTACTCAAACTCTCTCAATTTTATATGATTACATATCAACATATCAAGTACCAATTGATTAACTACAACAGTAATCTATAAACATTCTCTCCATCGCACCCTTCCAATCAAAAACAAAACCCACAAACTGCTCACTACATGACGAGAGGACAGCTCTGAATAACTGTTTCTCGGTTATTTGTTTTTTTGTTACAATGTCCGTTTTTGATGGCAAATACAGTGTTTAAAGCATCTTCTCTCCATTTAATCTTTTTTTAACTCTTTTCTACTGTTGATATTCAACTGGTATTTATTTGTCGAAATGAATAATGGGGTCGGAATAGTCTTGAATTTCCTAGGCTATGAAATTTATTTCAATCCACAAATTCTGATTTTGTTTTATATATTTTGAAACATTATTAATGGGTGTTGTGTACCACAACAATTATGTTTATGAAAATCAAAAAAAATATATGTAAAAATTTTAATTCGCTATTTATTTGTAAAAAGTAATTTTATAATGAAAAATTTATTAAAAACAATTGTAAAGATTATTTTTAATAAATTTTTCGTCACAAAATTACTTTTTACAAATAAATAGCAAATTAAAATTTTTTACATATTTTTTTTGATTTTCATAAACATAATTATTGTGGTACACTCTACAATGGGTAAATTTTATGATTTATTGTTAAAAAAAACAAAGGTTTTTAACTACCTCAGAGATGATTTTGATATGGAAAATATGAGAGAAAAGATAAAAGAAATTGTTCAAAGTTGCATAAATTGCCAAAAGCGAAAAACACTAACTGCGAAAACAAAAGAAAGACATATTAAGCAATTTGCAGATGAACCTTTTCAGAAGATATATATTGACTTTTGTGGTCCATTCAAGAGAAATGTTAATGGATACCAGTATATTTTGGCGATAATTGATCAATTTAGCCGATATATTAACCTGAATGCAGTTGCTCACCAAGACGAGAAAACGCTACAGAAAATATTGCTGGATAAATTGATATATAAATATGGACCACCTAAAGAAATCCGTCGTGGAGAATCTGTTTGTGTTGTCAATAAATGTTTACATTCAAATTCTGATGTTGTTAATAAAGGTGATAATTTTATATTTTTTAAATTACCAATTTAAATAGGTTTAATATTTTTTAAGAAAAATGCATTTGATTAAATTTAAATAAATTTAATAAGATTTAAATTAAAGTCATTTTTAATAATTTGATAACATTTTTATATTTAGAAATGATTTAAATTATTATTTTAATTAATATTTTTAAAAATTAAATATTTTAAAATAAGATTTAGGAAAATTGTTCGAATAATCATGATTAAAAATAGAAATAAGAAAACCAATTAGAACGATGACAAACGGTAAAAAACTTTCTGAGAGTTGTAATGAATCTAATTGTGAAAGTAATAACAACTCAAATGAGATTTGTCTCAATGTTCTTGATATTGTTAATTGATAATTTCATTTTAGATTCGAATTTATAGTAGATACTTTTCAATTAAATGTCCAAAAGATTTTATTGTATTAGGAAGCGACTGTAATATAAATAAATCCCAATCAATAAAAATTATATTAAAAAAATTGATTGACTAAATATGACTCTCTTAAGAAAAAGGATTTACAACTGTAATAATAACTCGTACAAATATCACTGCAGTAAAAGGCGATTCTTTCGTCAAGTGAGACAGTGGAAGAACGCACTCTACCTCAAGTATGACAGTCAAAACAGAAACGCGATTTCTGAAGCCGACGAAAATCGTATTCTCTTTGATATTATAAATAAAATCGACCATGAATTCAATGCCTACATGGAAAATCAAACGAAACCAGAACAGGTATATAATATCAGTCGGTTTTCAAATTCTCGGAACGATTTCTACAAATACACAACATGTAATTCCAACGCGGGAAACGATAATGGGAGTAATGTGAACAATCGGACTTATCAATCATTGTTATTTAATACGAGAACCGCTGATTCGTATGACGAACAACGAGTTTCGTGTATCGTAGAATCGGAAATATCAGCGGATAAAATAAAAAATATGAAAAATAATTTACCTCAAAAAGGAATTTCAGATTTTGCAAACGAATTGGAACATCCTTTTCGTAAGAATAAGTGTGTTCGTAAGGAAATCGATGTGGGTATTCAAACAGTAAATAAATTTAATGTCGATCATTATCATTATGCATCGCTGAATATTTTCCAATCGGAAAAAATAAAACCGACTTCGACAAAGGAAGGAGGAAAACAACAAAATGTTGGTAAAAGTACCGAGTGTTTGATGAAGGGTGATATGATGAATCCAGACGAAAAGATAACAAGTTATTTCGATTATTTGGAAAATTTAGAGAGAGTTTCTGTTGACAAGTTGCATAGCGAGATGACGAAAAGCGATCAAAATTCGAAATATGTTTCGCAAATAAGTGATACACAGGTGAACGAAAAAGGCGAAACCATTTATGTGTCCGATATTTCAGATGTACATAACCTAGAAAATAAAAATCCCATCAATTTAGGGGATAAAATTCTTCATATCGGTAAAGAATTGTATGTTTCGTCCAAATTATGCGAGCTGGACGAGGAATCGTTTGATGAAAATGATCATTACGAAAAAATCGAAACAAAAGAATCGAAAAAATCACTTCCTTTACATAAATTAATTTTTAAAAAACTTGAAGGAAAACTTTCATTTTTCAGGTTGAATAAAAAATCCCGAAACTTGAAATACGCCGAAGAAGAGAATTTGAAACTATCGAATGTTGAAAGGTTCGATAAACACTACCAAAACGTTTGGGATGTCGTTTCTAGTGATAATTCGAAAAACTACAAAAATAAAAATATAATTCCTGATATAAATAAAAAAGTGATTGGAAAAAATCCTAAGAAAGAACCAAAGAAAAAAATTATGGAAATTTTAAAAAGATTTAGCGATTCACAAAAAGATTCAGAGAAGTTTTTATTAAACTCTTTGGAAAAGTTGAATCTTAGAAAAACCGTTAATAAATCAAATAAAGAATATGATACAATAGAAAAGAATTCTGATCTCCCTAAAGTCAATTCCAAGACTGAATTGAATAGGATTATTAAAAGTAGTTCAAAAATTAATAGCAGTAATGCAGAAGAAATCAGAAAAATTGTTATAAATAGTATATATGATCTGAATTCAGTTTCACAGGATGATGAACCTGAAAAAGGAAAACCCGTTAAAAAAATAAAGGTTGATCAACATGGAAGCCATTCCGTCGAAAAAATAACAAACATAGAATCGAAATTACCCGAAAATCAAGTACAAGAACGGATAAAATCATGCGAAGATTGTAGTCGTGATAGTTTGAAGAATCCTGCTAGACAAATAGTTCCTGAAAAGGAGGAATTTGTGAGTAATCTACCGGTTCGACAAAGCGCGGCCAATCAAGAATGCAACATTGCCCAAATGGAGGAAGACAGTCAGATGGTAACTTTCAAAGATGAAGAAGAAATACCTTTTTGTGCGGAAATTAAATTTGAAATTGGAAAAACAGTAAAAATTGAGAATTCCACGGACTCCAAGGTCCAAAATACTCTTAAGTGCTCTAATATAGTACAGATTAAAAGACAAATGACTACTGAAAATGCAGAAAACAATTACCAAGACCCAGAACCAATTGGATTAGTAGAAGTTGAGCTTCCAAAGAAAGAGGAAAGCGTGAAATCTGAAAATGATAATAAAGCCGCTCCAGAGCCTGTTGGACTAGTTGAAGTGGAACTTCCAAAGAAAGATGAAGAACAATTAGCAAATCAAGTCAAACCTGATAGTCTAACTTTTAATAATGAAATTTATATTATCGACACAAGAAACGATGACAAAAGGTTGAACAAAAAAACTAAAACAGATAAAAATTCAGAAGATGAAATAAAAACATTAGCGAATATATTTTCAATAGATAGTGAAAAATCTGACAAAAATTCTAAAGAATTAGTAAAACACAATTCAGATGACGGAAAAAGAATCACTTTATTTAATGAAACAAAAATTACTACGGGCGACCAAAGTGCAAACAAGAAAGTTCAGTATGACGAAGAACCCTTGGAAACGTCGGTTAATGAGGAGGAAATGAAGAAAGAAGAAACTATTAAAAGACACAGAGCAATAATGGAAGAAAACAAAGAAGACACCCTCCAATACGAAACGGAAATGAATTTCCAAACGGAAGTAAGTGATAGAATACTTCAGAATGAAAAACGAAAACTTCAAGATGCTAATCAAGATGAAAACACGCAAATTTTGTTAGACAATTTCGGTCGGGAAAAGGAACAAAATCCAATTGATTTAAACCAACAAATCGAAACCAAAAAACTGAAAAAAAAATCAAACTCATGCCAGAATGGAATATGCTTTAAAACGTGTTTCCAATATTCTCAACCTATTAATTCTTCGATTCAATCTGGTGCATCAAAATCAGTTTATACTATTAATAGGTCCATAGTTTTGTCCACTGAAATACCACAGGAAGCTCCTGAAGAAGTTCCACAGGAAACGCCTAAAGAAGTGCCACAAGAAGTACCTTCAGTTCCAACTGGTGTAAATATTCCTGTGGAGCATGAAAAACCTCCAGTCCCGACAGGTATAAATATTCCAGTAGAACATGTAGAACTTCCTCCATCCAGTAACACAAGTGATCAAATTAATAAAATGACCGATAGATCATCTGCTAATTTAATGACTGATCCCAAATATAAAAGGCTGAGAAAGCCTGAAATTAAAGAAAAAGAAAGAAAATGTACTTGGCATTGTTTACCAAATAAAGGACACAGAAAATCTAAATCCCAGCATCTTGCAAAAGCAATTCAAAAACCATGTCGGAAATCTGTGGAAGGAGGGGACAGAATTTATCACCGTAAAAAAACTGATAGTAATACTCTACCACCCGTTCCTATAATAAAACATATAGAAAAACCTGAACCAAAAGAAGATTCTACACTGTTAGTTGACTTTGATAATATTAAAAAAATTCAGACGCCATCGTCTTTAAAGAAAGATTCTCGATCTGATATCGGTAAACCTGGTGGTAAAGGTCAATCTCCAAGACGATCGAAACATCGTCAACCAAAATTTAAAGAGAAAGTTAAAATTATAAATAAATCTCCAAATATATTAGAAGGATTTTTTTTCGGTGAAACATTAAACGACGGTCCAGCTGGAGGAAGAAAAACATACATTTTTGAAAATTACCATCAAGGAGAATTTTTCTCGCAACGTATGCTTTTAGACAAGGCATATGTCCGCGAAGGTAAATTATCACAGAGAGGTGTCAGAGCTTCCTGTACTCCACAATTTTTTAAAAGCGGTAGAAAAGTAACTAATAAATCCTCCGAACATTTAAAAAGGACCCCAAGTCCACAATTTTATGGATATGGTGTCCATAAAAAACATACTTCAGCAGACAGTTTAGACTTGAAAGATGAAAGTGGAATAATAGAAATAATAACCAAATCAAAGTACGTAAAAAATACACCTCCAAGTAAAGTTAAACCGGAAACTGAACCTAAAATCGAAGTGAAAGAAGAAGTGAAAGAAGAAATGAAAGAAGAAGTGAAGGAAGAACCAATTAAACCACCAGAAGAAGTGAAAAAAATTGAAAAGGAAAGCGTTACTTCAAAACTAGCAGCAATTGTAGAAGACGATAAAAGTGGAACAAAACCTCTTTTATCCAGTTCAACTAGTATTTCAGGATCTTTAAAAAATTCAAAATCTGGTACTATTAAAATACAGACTACTGACATAATCGATATACCTTGTGAATCGAGTTATGATTGTGGTAAATCATCAAGAGACTCAATTAGGATGCCAGAAAGATGTGATAGAGGAAGTCAAGGACAAATAAAACAAATGGACTGTTACAGTCCTCAACCCGTGTGTTCGGGAAGGGATAACTACATTTACTTACCCCCAAGACCAATTGATGATTATTATCGACCACCTGAAGAACGAGAAAAGGTTTTAATGGCTGAGAATTGTGAAACAACCTTTGATAGGCTTTGCGGGTTCTCTATGCCAGTATGTAAAAAAACAGAAGACAATTTGGATACAATTTTAAGTAACAGAGCTTTGTTTTTAATTATTGAAGCCGTTTATGAGCCTTTGTTTATTCATCTTATTGACGTTCTTCTCAGTTGTTATCATAAAAAAGGGAAACCTTTTCTTCCACAATATGTAAAGAATTCTGACTGTGAATTCATACCAATTCAAGATGTCATAAAGAATCTCTCTAACCCTATTGAATTGAATGATGAATTTATTAATTTTGGTTGTAATATGTGTCGGAAATGGATTCCGAGACAGAAAATTGAGGACCATATGAAATGGTGCCATGAGACCCAAAAGCAAATGATAATTGACGATTATGAGAAAAAAGAGGAAGCTATTAAGGAAGAGAAAGACAGACCACTGGCTTCAATGCCGGGAACTGTTTGTTATATTTGTGGGAAGTTTTTTTCCAAACATTCTTTACCGTTTCATGAACACGCTTGTCTAAATAAGTGGATAAAATGGAATGAGCAATTGCCAGCTATTCGGCAGAAGGCAACACCTACGAAACCAAAGTTTCCAAAAAATGCAATTAAAGAAAAGATGAACGAAGAAAAAAATCGCGGAAATAAACATTATAATTTGCATGATGCACTTAATGATTTACTGTATCAAGAAAGTTTGAAGAATGAAATAGACTTGGAATAAAGATTTTGAGCATTTTATTGAAGTAACTCCAAGGAAATTTGCGGAAATTAAATTATTTTTAAAATCATTATAATCATTTATTTTCCCATTTTATCAAAAAATGGTATTCAATTTTAGGAACCCTTTCAAGCAAAAAAAGGAAAAGTTATTTTTTAAAAAGGTTTGCAATTTATGGAAAGCTGATTACAATGTTGTATTGTAATATTTTACTGGAAAGGTTGAAAGAAGTCGAAAAGTGTAAATTTGGCATTTTTGAATATATTGTTACTGCTGATTTTAGTTTATTAATTAAATCGGTTTTTTTCACTGAAACTGAGATTTAGACATATTTTGACCTTTCCTTTCGGATTGACTATTCTATGAGTTTAATTTATTGGTATTTTGATATGCCCATGCAACATTGTACATCCTTCTATGATTGTACAAGACATGGTCTCGACGTTTTAATGATTCTAATACTTCATCCATTCTGGCAGCCATAGTCCAATACATTTGGAGTGTTTTTGATAATGTACAAACAACCTTTTAAAGTCAATTCAATGACAAAATATTCTACATACTGGTGGAGATGGTTGAAACGCTAACCCCAGCCCATAGGAACGGTCCTCATCTTTTTTCTTTCCGTCCGTTAATAAGAAAATCCCATATTTTTCGTATATTTTTTTTTACTAAGATGCACTAAACAACGTTATCATCAGATGATCAACAGAAACTTGAGAAAGCACAGACGGTGCTGAGCGATAAATAATTTATTAATTAACATATTTTATTCAATATCTGCTTGAAAGATTTCATCCCCATAAACAGCAATCAACTCTACATGGACTTCTTAACTATTACCTTTTTTAACTAGGAAACGAATCCCACTACGATATTTCACACAATCCAGAGACATTATGAAATATACGCTAAAATAACTCAACTCAAAATAGTTATTTAAAACAAACTGCATAATATTAACCCATATACGTTCGGCAATATATATTTCTAGACTTTTTTCCTTTGTTTCATTCTACAAAAGTATCACTACTTATTAGGAGCACAACGTTTATCTGCAGTAAATACAACATTCTGATAATCTAAAAAAGCTAATAAATTTAATAATGAAACGTGTTTTATCATTATTTTGTTTAATCACACTGATGTAACTAACGTTTTATTGGCGTTATATCACATTTTGCATGGAATTCAGTCAACAATACATCTGTAAACTCCTTTTATTACGGTTAAAGACATCATGATCTAACAAAACTCAGATACTTGTAAGGAGATAGATAAAAATGCAACAACACGGACTATAGCGTTGAAACATATTGTTGCACAAGATACAATGTGGAGACATCTGAAGAATACAAGGAAGTTTTAAATGAGCAAAAACCTAAATACAAAATTATTTGTCTGATGAAGCAAGGCAAAAGCTATTTCGATTTGCACTGAACTGATGCTTATGTACTGACGAAAAACTTTCATCGAATGCTTGTCCCTAGAGATGAGATTTGTTGGCAATGAGAGAACCAGTTTAGTGTTTTTGCATAAATCGCGTTGCTGGCTTAATGAAAAATCCAATACAAAACTTCAGCACACACTGACACAAAAAGCATTTAGTTACCATATTTTTTGATTGCTTGGAAGTAAGTCTCATTGACGTATTGTCATGGGAACAATCAATGACGGCATTTAGCTATACAGATCATCTGGATCTTTTGATGGTTGCCATATTTAAAAAAACGACTCAGAAGGACGACCGATGGCTCCCCGTGCCTTTTTCACGATAACGCAAAGCCTTACACTACTTTCATGACTAAGGCGAAACTGGAAGAAATAGGATTGCAAGTGCTACAACATCCACCATAGTGTCACTGTCAAGGCAGGTAAGGCAGCGATTTGCATTGATGGTCTCTGACACTTTTTCTATATTTTCTACCGCGCTCGTCGTTGCTGGACGTCCACTCCTGTCCGCGTCGTCCAAGGATTCACGTCCATTTTTGAATTGATGCACCCAATTGTAGACAGCAGACTTTAAAAACACATCAACAGATTTGAAACACATTTGATAAGCGGAGCACAATGTCAGACACTGGAGTATCCTCTTTCCAAAGGAAAAAGATGATGGCACGCTGAGAACGTACTGCGTCTTCCATGTGTTAAACAAAAATGAAAACACTGCCTATGACAGTTTCCTCTATACTACTCACATGTTGCATGGACCAATGCCACTTTTGCTCGATTTCTATTGGCTGGTAAGTACATCACGCCACCACGTCATCCGTCCCTTTGTAAGATGCACACACACTCGCACACCCGCATATAACTATTTCCACTTACTTTCGGAACGCCCCTCGTATTCATACAAAAGTTTATTAGAAAATTATACAAGTTTTTTTAAAGGTTAAATATTTCCCAATTTTTAAGTTGAATTTTTTCTTAAATAATTTATTTATTTTATTACCAATTTGAAATTTTCAAAATAAATTTATTATTACATTTTATTTAAATAAATATTTAAAATTTATTTCCTTTTGCACGTAGTTTGACTTCATCGTTATTTGACAATAATCTTTTTTTAATTTTATCCAATAATAATTTATTTATTTAAAAAACTTTGATTCATAAAAAAACGAAATCAAAGAAAATTGTTATGAATTTTTTATAATTCATGTAGTAAATGAGAGAATAATTTAGTTTCATTCAATTTATTAGCTACGAAAAGAAGCTTAATGCTTTAAGAAAGAATGTTTTCAATGATTCAAGTTTTTCAACAGTTTTAAAATTATTTTTAGTGTTGCAATATAAAATGGATTTTCTATTTTTATTAGAACAAAATATAGTCTTTTTTTTATTTTAATAAATAATAATTTTGATAGTTTCATTATAATTATAAAAAATAATATTTTAAAATGACGATATATATATGCAGGTCCACGTGCGACAACTTTTGATCTAAAGAGTTGAATTTCAATAAAGATGCCTAAGACCCCTAATAGTTGTAGAATAAATATAATTTTTATTATAAAAATATTTGTAAAAACTACTAGGTCATCATCATTACTGTAAGCACAATTTTAATACCAAGTATTAGTATAGTACCATCATATATTATTATTTATATTATTATTATTTATATTATATTAAATATAGTTTATTTATTCAATAGTACATATAATATAATATATTTAATATTAACCCTTAATAACCTAGAGTTTCAATTTTGATGCCAATCTTTTAAACCGAATGTTCACATTACTATTAGTTTTTTTTAATAGGTTGGCTGTACGTATTTTACTGTTGTATAATATTCTTTCCAACGAAATTAAAAAAATTAAAAACGAAATTAAAATCTAGACCCTCAAGCAAACACAGTAATATTAAAAATAAATCACTTTCGTAAATCAGGGCTACTAAGGGTTAACTTAATTTAATTGATTTATAAATTTTTTAGTCAAAATAAAGATTAAAAAACCATAATTATCTAATAGTCATTCTAAAATATTTAATCTTTTACCGAAGAGAATTTAATTGAGGATTATTAACTGATTTTGGAGCAATGTTTACAATATACAATTTAACCCTCATTAAACGAAATCGTGTTATTTCGTCTCATTATCTGTACGTTTTTCAAATGAATAGTGTCAAATAAATTTTCTCAAAGCGTAATTCCAGTAACGATTCGTTATTATTTCAATAACTTTCAAACTCCAGCAGTTTCCATATGATTATATCGTCTTCTGTTCTCCATCGCAGTTTTGACTTGTGTCTAGATGTAATAAAACCGAAGACAATTTACCCTCGAAAATTTAATTATTCATGTTTATTTTTTATAGATATTCATTAGGGTGGGTCGAATGTTAATAAATTTTGAGTTCAAGAAAGGAAACATGGTTAAAAAGTTGTATTTTGGTATAGAAACATCGAATCAAACCATTTTACTTAGATTTATGGA
>MQRK01240222.1:26250-38221 GCA_001938485.1 Girardia tigrina | reverse complement strand
CAAATCTTCATATTAAAATTTAAATAAAATAAATAGTTTTAACTAAGTTTTGAATTAATTAAATGTTCTTTCTTTACATAAAATAATTTTTAAATAAAATTAATGTAAATAAAAATTAATACTAAAACTACAAAAATGAACTTTAAAAATAAAATCAGAAAATAATGAAATATTTGTTCGAATAATTAACAAAAAATTATCAATTTAGAACGATGTCGAATGACGAGAGTTTTTCTGAGAGTTGTCCAAAAGACAATTCTGATTGTAATGAAAATAAAAGTTTGAAAAGCCATGTTGGTGTTCTTAATAATAACAATTCTGATTGTGATGTTAATAAATGTTTGAAAAATCATATAATAAATGTTTGAAATCATAACAAATTCAAGAACATGGTCGAAAAGAGAGTAAGAGTAATATTGCGGAACATAGGACAAAATGTAAATGTAATGATAGTTATAAACTTGATAATTATAAACTTGATAGTTTCAAAATCTTATGTGAGCATTTTGATATTTATTGGGATAGAGTGTCGGGTGAAGTATTGTTAAAAAAATTAAAAATATAAATGCTTAAACGCTTTCGGGATTTTCGGTTCCAGTACTTCAAAAAATCTCGAAAATTTTGAATTGTGTTAATTTGCAACCTTTTTATTAAGTTAAATAATTATCCAAAATACCAAAAATTATTGAAAAAGAAATTTATGATTAATATTGTCTCATCAGTTCGGTGAAGAATAAATTTGTTATTTATTTTGATAAATTTGATCAAATCGAATTGGAAACTGATTGAGAAATGTTTAATATATTTTATTTTACAAAGGCTGTATTTTTATCTCTAATCTATTATGAATATTAAAAAATTATGAATAATGTTGTATAAATAAATATTATTATTAGCAACAGTTTGAGTGTAAACATTTATTAACCCCACAAACATTTTCAGTAACAATTTATGCGGGAAGCGTCATTTTGATTAATATGTTTTTTGAGCTATATTTAAATCCCTAAATTATTATTAAAGTAGACTTTATATTAATGAGATAAGAATAATATTAACTTTTAATTTCTTAAAATTTTATTGGATAAAAAGCATTAAGTAATTTTTAAAATAATGCATTTTAAAATATATTAAATTTAATAAGTTGAATAGTTTACTAAAAATATTTTTAAAATTTATAAGTTAAAACTTATAATAAATTAGTATTTAGACAATCTCATTAAATTAATTTCATTAGATTTAAATAATTAATCATTAATATATCAATCCCATCTGAGTAAGAGAGTCACAAATCTAAACAACAAACTTACAACATTCCGAATTTTCCCTCACAATTATTTTATCAAAAAACTTATTAAGTTTTGAATTTGTATCATAACTTTATTTTGTTAATTAAGGGTACAGGTCTTTTTGGCGCCGTTTTTTGGCACTCTATATATATATTATTTTTAAATAATTTTGAAATATATTTTTGTTTATGGTAACCAAATTTATAATGACTGAAAAAATTTATTACTTATTTATATATTTTATTTTAAAAAAAGTTTAGACAAATAATAAATACATTTGACAAATTATAATTTATTAAAATATTTTAAATTTGTTTTAATAGGTAATATTTCTAAAATTGAATATTGAAAAATTCAAAACATGACTATATATATATTCTTTAAATTCTTTAAAAAAATCAAAAAAGCACCAAAATATACGGCCATTATAAATTTGGTTACCATAAACAAAAATATATTTCAAATTTAGTTACCACAAACAAAAATATAGAGTGCCAAAAACCGGCACCAAAATATACGGCCCAAAGAAACTACTCCGTTAATTAAAGATTAGCAAAAATCATAATACCTGACATACAACTTAATTAAGCAATTATATTAAAATTAAGTGGTTTATAGAGCATATATTTCCTACTTATTTTATTTTAATTTATTTTATCCCATATTTTTTAGGTTTCAATAGTTTTTTGAGTATAAATATATCATTTATCTTAAAAACTCATCCAAACGTTGAAATAGGTGATTTTTCGACTAAGGCTGATTTCGTGAACTGTCAGGAAAACGAAGAAAAGAAAAAGGTAACTTTAAAATATTTCAATCGAGGAGGCAATATTATGAAGTATATTTTAAATTATAATTGTTTATATTGAAATTTATTTTAAAACGAAATTTTGATTTTATTTCTTTAAAATAAAAATAGATTTTTGGCAAAGTACCAGTTCAAAAAAATATTTGTGTAAATATTCGAATGGATGTTAGTGAATTTAGTTCGTATCTTAATGATTTTATAAAAAAGCAAAGTAATATTCAATTTATATACATCCATGATGCTGAAAAACTTATTCATGGTAAATTCAGTGAATGGTCAGAAGAATATTGGACGGTAAAATTATAGTAAGACATAATATTTGTAATAAAATATTAGGTACGAAGAAGTATGGTGTTTTCCTCTAATTTACGATTTATAGGAAATAAATTTCGTGAGAAACACTTAAATTCGTCTGATATATTCGACCGAACAATACATCCAAATGACTGGCGCGTTGATACTTGGCCTCTTTATCCTGCTACAGGTGGACCTTATATTGGAGTTCATTTGCGAAGGGAAGATTTTATGTGGAATAGAGAGGAAAATCAACCAAGTGTTAAAGAAATTGTAAATGACATTTTGAAATTAAGTCAAAAATATAATTTAAACACAGTGTTTATTGCAACGGATACATCAAATTATGGTAATATTTACTACCTAATAAAAATATTTAAAAAAGTTATGAAAATATTATAGTATGATATGATTCAATGTTCTCTTACTTCATCACCAATAAAATTTTTTTACAAATGAATATTGTTTTTAAAAATAACAATGTATTAAAAAACTAGAAGACTCCATTTTAAAACATAACTTTTTATTAGAGCAATATATTTAGACGGAATATCCGTCATCATCAGGCGATTCTGATTCTAGCTGTTAAGTTTATATACAGGGTGATCATAAAGAAACTACCGGGTTTTAAACTGCAATAATTTTTTTTGGCAAGACAGGAAAAAATGGTTTTAAATAACAAAAAAGTATTTATTAAAATTTAATAATATTCAACAGAATAACCATCGACATCAATACAATGTTTAAGGCGTCCATGAAAAGACTTAATGGCATTTTGACATATTTCACCATCTATTTTTGCCGGTTCTTGACAAAATAAAATCTTTAAGTTGCTGAATTGTTTCTGGTTTTCTCTTATACACTTCATTCTTCAAATACCTCCACACTAAAAAATCGAGTGGTGTCAAATCAGGTGACCTGGCCGGCCATACATATGGACCACATCGTCTTAGTCAACGTTGTGGAAACGCTTCATCCAGAAATTGTCGCACAATCAGTGAATAATGGGCTGGTGCTCCATCTTGCTGGAACACAGCTTTCCGTTTGCATGTTCTTGATAACGATGGCATAAAGCAACTTGTTTATCCAGGTAAAGCGCCGCTGTTTTGTTTCCTTCAATAAAAAGGGCCCATAAACATGAGTTGAAGACAACCCCATCCAAACATTAACTTTTTCACTAACCTGTGATCTCTGATTTGTTTCGGTTGGTGTTTCAGTGCCTCAGATGTGACAGTTATGTCTGTTTAGAATGCCGTTAAGATGGAAATTTGACTCATCAGAGAATATCAGGTTACTAAGAAAATTTTCATCTGATTGAATTAACGTTTCACACATAACGCCTTCGGAAGACGATCTTCTATGCAGAACAACATCACATGTTGGAACTGTAAGGAAGTAGGACATAAAAGTTTTGAATGTAAACGTCAGAGGAAGATCACAAGCCATGCATGTAAGTTTTCTTAAACACAGACCAGATCATATAAATTATATATATAATAGTAATAATTTTAATAATATGAATAAAATAAATAAAAAATTAAGTATAAATAATATGAATTATAAAATTGATAAAAATAAGTCAGAATTCATGAGTGAGCCGAACTTCTATAAGRAACCAGAAACAAGTCACAAAGTGGTAAAATTTATAAAAAAGGACACGTTTAATGAAATAGAATTGTTGATAATAACTAATTATGAAGATGTACCAATTTTATACAACAGATTAGAGGGTTAGGCTATTAAACTGAAAATTAAAGTTCAAAAACCCATGTTGGTATTCTTAATAAGGTTACAGAGAACCAAGTTACAGAGACCTGCATTTCCTATGCCGAACATTGATGAGATGTTGGACTCCCTTAAGGGTATGAAATGGTTCAGTTCTATTGACCTGGGGAATGCTTATTACCAGGTGGAATTAGAAGAGTCCTCAAAAGTAAAAACGGCATTCTCAACTAAAACGGGAAAATATTGTTTCACGAGAATGCCATTTGGTTTTGCAGCAGCTCCGGCGACGTTTCAGAAACTGATGACGGACGTTTTGAAAGAAATATTGTTGAAAGAAGCCATGGTTTATTTTGACGACATCTTGATATTCTCGAAAACTGAAACAGAACACTTGAATAGATTGAAAAAATTATGAGGGAAAATGAAAATTTTTTTTATTATGAAAAAAATTTATTGGAAAAATGAGAAAGGCGAAGAACAGGTGATATGGATCGAAATCAATGTCAAAACACGAGATAGGATATTGCATCACTAGGAAAGAATTATTAGCTATCTTCCATTTTACGTAACATTTTAAGCATTACTTGTATGGGGACCGATTCAAGTTACGGGCAGACCATCAAACGATCGAGTTTATGATGACGATGAAAAAGCCAATTACCACACAATTTCAGAATTGGATGAATTTTTTGAGTAGTCTGGACATGAAATTAGAATATCGTTCAATGGGCGGTCTACTATCAGATTCATTATTTTTTCTTTTGTCTTTCCCGTGTAAGTTTTTGCAGTTTGACATGTTGAACATGACCGCATTATTACACAAAAATGTGGATGCACTTTCTCGGAAGGATTGCATGATATGTTCCCAATTTCTTATACAGCACGAGCATGCTAAAACTGGAAAATTGAAGACACGACTGTTAGCAATAAATGAAAATACTCTTTCAATCCCGTGGCAGCAAGATAGTAAGAAGATTAAAGAAATTATTAGAGCAATATAAGAAAGAAAAGAAACAAGTTTTCAACAACATGAAGGATGTATAAGAACGATGATTTAGATACCGAAAGAATTCAGGAAGGATTGTATTTTATTTTTTCATAAAGCGCTTTGTCACGCCAGTGTAAAGAAAACTTACTCATTCATGAAAGAAGAGTATGATATGGAAGAGTTTAATAAAATTGCAAAGATAATAATACGGTCATGTTCAACATGTCAAAATGCAAAAACTTACACGGGGCATAGAAATAATCGATTGTTACTAAAAAGCAGTAAAGAGGAAATAGCAGTTACTAATAGCAGTAATTCAGAAATCCGCCCCACGTTTTTGGTTAGGTATAAAATTTCTCACATGTCTAGAAAAAAATTATTTTCCTCTTTTTAGTCCATATGAAAACGTGGTTTTTAAAACTTTTTTATTTATTATTTTTAAATCACAAATATATATTTTCTATTTTGTATTTCTTTAATTAGTTATTATGGAATCCTCTTACAGTATAATTTAAAAATAGTCTGAAACATTGGTCGAAAAATTGGTTTTGAAAATGACATTTCTTTATTTTTACATTTTTAAAACTATTGCTTGACAAGTATTTTTTAGGTTAATTAAAATATTCTGATTTCATTATTTTCTGCTAGTTTACATGATGATGAATGAAAAATTTAACCTAAAATTTGACTAAAAATTTTTATTGCAATTTTGAGAACATATATATTTACACCAATAATTTTAAATTCTAAGATATTTCTTAATGTATTTAGAAAAAGAAACGATACAATCAAGAGCTGCTTTTTTAAATCTTACTGTCATATATTTCAAAACTGAAAAAAATTTACATCCTGGTCAAGTATCTGTAATCGATCAGTGGATTGCATCTCATGGAAGGTTATAAAAGTTTAATATTAAAATCTCATGGAAGGTTATAAAAGTTTAATATTAAAAGTTTAAAAATTAAAGCTTGTTTTGGAAATATTTTTCTTTGATTTTACATTTTGTTATCAGTTTCTAGCACATATTTTATGTTAGTTATATCAATAGTTGAAGTCATTAATCGTACAATAATACTTTTATTATAAAAAATTGGGACAAATTTTCTACTTTCTCTAATTTATTCTTTAATTGTTTCGCCTATTATTCGAAAAAATTGATCAAAAACTTCAAAATTCTTATTTTTTAAAATTATATTTCAAAAATTTGATTTATAGAAACTTAATTAAGAATTACATTTTAAAATTCAATTAAAAATTGGTATCCTTATATCTATAATTTACAAGTATTTATAGAGCTTCTTATTTGAAAATTTATATTTAATTTATTTTAAAATTCGATTGAAAAAGTCTCATTACAACATTAAAAATCATACTTTATATTTTTAAATAATTTAAATCTCGATCAGCAAAATGAGAAGTAACTAACTTTTTAGTACAAAATTTGGTTTAATTTTATGATCATATAATAATTTACTGCGTTTTTAATTCCTATAACTAAATAATTCATATCTATGAGAAATATTTTAAACTGTATGAATGTGTGAATGTAGCGATGTTGTATGTTGATTTGAGTATGTTGGAATCAGAATGGTGATTTTCCTACCCAGATGGAAGTGGGTATTTTTTGTACATTTATTAAGTTGTCCTAAAAGGTCCCGGTCAAGAATGAAAAATACAATTTTTTGTGCTAGAATTTATTTTAAATGAATAACAATTAATCTTCAAAATACAGTCCATCGTTTTCGACTACTTTCTGCCAACGGTCTGCAACATCGGATCTGGTCAAAGCACCATTCCGGCTGCTTCGAATTGAAGAACTCTTGATATGCTTGTTCAACTTCATCGAATGCTTCGAATCGGCGGCCTTTCAAGAAGTGTTGCATGGATCGGAAGATGGCATAGTCGGATGGAGGGTAATCAGGGATGTAAGCAGGATGTGGCAGGATTTCGACTCCATCCAACTCTTGGAACCTGTTAGTGGTCTTCTTGGTGGTATACGGCTTGGCATTGTCTTGCTGAAGCAGTGCACGTTTTCGGTTAATTAAGGCAGGGTACATCTCCTTGAGCTTCTCGTAGACACAGTCCAATAGAGTTCTACATGGATGGCCTGGCCGTTCTGAATGAACTCAAAGTGCACGACTCACTCAAAGTTCCACCGGACGCGCAACATGATTTTCAAGCTAAATCGATCTTGTTTTGGAACTGACAACGTTGCTTGACCGGTTGGAACACAGCGCTTGTCTCGGTTGTGGTTGACCAAGTAGACCCACTTCTTATCCGACGTCACAATTCGTTTCCAAAAGCGGTCATCTCGTGGATTCTGTAGCAGTTGTCGGCAAATGTAGACTCTTTTATCGGCCTGTGCTTTGATGAGGTCGTGTGGATCTTAACGCTTTTTCTTGTGCACAAAGTCGAGCTGCTTCAAATGCCAATGTATGGTTGACTTGCTAATCCCAAGCTTAAATGTCAAATCAGAAGTTCTTGACGAAGTTCATTTCCAACTCTGCTTGCAAGTCATCGTTATCAAATTTTGTTGGTCGTCCAGAACGAGGACTGTCATTCAAATCAAAGTTGCCTTTATTGAAACGCTTGAATCAATCAATTGCCGTACTTTTTCCGACCGTTTGTGTACCTTCAACTTTGCAAATTGCCTTGGCAGCATCTTATGTTGTCAAGCATTTCTTCCAATAGTGACGCAGCATCACACTGATTTCAAGCTTTGTAATCTCGTAGTCCATATTATGCTATAAATAAATCGATATATATCAATATCAAATAAATAATGCCGAAAAGAAATTTGAAAAAAATGTATTTTCATTATTGACCGGGAACTTTTAGAACAACCTAATACAATGATTGACTATGTCTAACATAATTAAAATAATAATTTGATAAGTTTATATTTTATTTTTATTATTATTGTTTTCCAAATTTATTTAGATTTAAATTAAATTTATTTTTAACAATTTTATAATGTTTTTATTCATCTGAGTTTTTATAAAGAAATTGTTAAAATTATTATTTTTAATTAATGTTTTAGAAATTAAATATTTTAAAAAGAATGAGAAAAAGTTGTTCAAATAATCATGATTAAACTTAGAAATTAAAAAAAAAACCAATTAGATCTATTAACAACATCGCAATTTGAGTGTAAGCATTTATCAACAACACAAACAGATTCTTCACAACCATTCTCAGTAAACATCTTTCTTTGATATAGTTTTTGTTTAGTATTCAAATCTAAAAAATCAACTAATGGGAAAATTTTTATATTAACTTTTAATTTCTCAAAATTTTATTGAATAAAAAGGCATTAAGTAATTTTTAAAATATATTAAATTTAATAAGTTAAAATCGTTACTAAAAATATAATTAAAATTTATAATTATAAAACTTTAATTAATTTGTATTTAAAAATTAATCTCATCAAATTAATTTCATTAGATTCAAATAATCAATCAAATAACATATCAACCCCATCTGACTAGGAGAGTCACAAATCTAAACAGCATACGAACAACAAACTTACAACATTCCAAATTTTCTCTCACAATAGCGATGTCTAACAGTGAAAGATCTTGCAAGAGTTGTAATGACTCCAAATGTGATAATAATAAATATGCTTATGAAAATTGTCTTAATGTTCTTAATAATATCTTTTAATTAAAAGTTTTCAATATTCGAAACAAGCTACTACTAAAATACTTTCTGAATAAAATACTTTCTATAACGAATGACCACAAATAATTTAGTTAATTATCAAACATTTAATATGGAACCACAATTTATAAATTGGTTTGCAGGTTGCGCAGTGGAGGCTTTTTTGTCGGATGTAATAATTTAAAAATTTATGTTATATACCAGGGGTGGCCAACATGTCGACCGCCAAGATTTTGAAAGTAACCCACAGAGGTAAAGTTGAACAACTCGTTTTCATCTAATTAATGGTTTAAAATCTAAATTACATAATTTATTCCTACAATAATATACTATATTTATCACGTTGAATTATGCAAATAAATTTTAACATTGAAATTAAAAGTAGAAATAATGATATTGTAAAAATAATAATTATTCATCATTTTGTTGTATTATTCCATTTTAATTTACTATTAGACAAGATTTTCAAACATTGAGTGAACATTAAAGATATTGCCAGTTTTTTTGTCATGCCCATTTAACGAATACATCGTTGTCGAAAGCGTAGCTTTGAAACTACACAACTTTCTAAGTACTACAAATTTATCATTCTTGAAAGACGAAATCGTAAATATTAAATGTGACATAAATCTTAAATCTTTCGTTTCAGATTATAATTTTTGGAAACTGATAAATAAAGAAAAATATCCAAATATTTGCAACATTGTCGCATATTTCAATACCTTTGAATTGACATATTTATTTGAATCAGTATTTTGATTGACAAATGCAATTAAAACAAGACATCGATGACAAATCAACATTAGGAATCATGTTTAAGAATGGGCTTAAGTTCATATGAGCCAAATTTCTACCTACAGTCAGAAGGTGTCATTTAAAGATTCAACGTGACACTAAAGAACTTCATAAGAATCATGTCTATCAAAAAAGGTTGGATTAAACAATTCTCCTGGGATGACGCAACATTCTTAGCATTCGCCATGGTTTCTCACCATTTTAATTGCTCTTCGGTCCCTCCTCAATTAACTTTTATTTACCAATTTTCCCATTGACAACCACCATCTGAGGTTGGCCCATCAACACTTCAGCACCATAGACACTTCACAATCAGACCATGATGCATTCAAGGTGCATGTACCGAGGGATCTGACTACGAAATGATGATTCACGAAATTTTTTTATCTCTAAATTTTATTTTATAATTTGTTACTCTTGATAATAACGAAATTAAATATGAAAGTACATAAAAAAATTAATTATACTTTCAACATCCTGATTGTTAATTAATATGTAACAATATTTTAAACTTAAAAATTATTAGTACACTTACTTTGAGAGTAATACATTCATGAACTTTATAAGGTATTAATGTTAACCTCATTTTGAACCTATCAATCAACTTTGTTATTAATATTTTTTATTATTCAATTATTATTAACATTTCATTATTTTAGAGCTTTCATAGGAACATTTCAAAGTACATTTACTTTTAGAATATTTGAAGAAAGACAAATAATGGGATTTTCATCTTCTTCTACGTATAATCTTTTTTGCCCAGATAGACTTAAAAGTAAAAATGATGAAGATGAATGTTGTTCAAAACCAACTATATGGCCAGTAAAATTGGAAGCTCAGTTTACTCTACCAAGTAATAGAAACAAAAATGAATTATAATTGTCTTAATAATTGAAATATATTATTTCTGTTTTCTTAACGATCAATATTTGGAAATATTATCATGTCAACACAAAATAAAGACTATTACAAAATATAACTATTACTATCTGATATGTTTTAAGTTTTAGCTGGTACGAGAAAATTTTTTAATAGTTTTTGAAATCCTAATGCAGTAATTGTGTAAAAAATTATGTACTATATCTAAATGAAAATTTGTTATTTTATAAATTGTTTTTCAATATAGTTATAAACATTTATATGTATTATGAAAATTTAATATTTATTGTGCAATTTTTGAGAATGATTAAATTCAAATATTATTTATAATATTTATGAATTTTATCAAACACAAAACTAAGCTAGATTTAAATATGTTTCTATGTTGTAATACAGTCCTTTGCGGTTAAGAATCTGGAATCGGTATTTAAGAATAAAAATCCATTGTAAAATTGCCAATCTAAAATAAATATCCAATTAAATACTGTTGCGATAGAAATCAAAATCTAAAATAGAATATATAAAACATTAAAATGTAAATTAAGGCAAAATAATCAAAAACGATTATGAATGACAAAAAACAAGAAAAGTTTATACAAAACATAGTAAAAAGTGTCAAAATGTACATAAAATGATATAAAAAGTACAAACATCGGTAGAAAAACGAATATTTACGTATCAGTAATCAATAAAATAAGAATAACGTAGAGAATAAATAGATAAAAATTCAACCAAATTATCATAAATTCTAGAATAATTCTGCGAACAAAATAAAGGAAAAAGTGAGAAAATCCGTTGAGAATTGGTAGAGAAATAGCGAAATTGGAGTAAAATTAATCAATAAATAGCGAATAAAAATCGAATTATGAAGAACTGAACAAGTGAAAAAGTCAGGCAAATCATTAAAATACCAAGAAAATACTTAAACAATAAAAAATAGTAGAATAAATGTAAAATTGAATAAATTGGAACATCGCCAAAAAGAGAAATAATAATAAAAACCAAAGAAATGGATGCAGAAAAATCGCAAAATAATCAGAAAAATAGTATAAAAATCAAGAAGATACAAAAACATCACAATCAACTTCGAATAACAGGAATTCTAAGGAAAAATAATTAAACTAGTAATATTCTATTTTATTTCTTTATTTCAATCAATAAACACAAACATCGATGAAAAATAACCGGCAAAATCAGGAAAAATTCGCAAAAATTTTGAAAATAAATAAACTACGGAAAATATGGAAGGATACGTAACGGAAGCAGAGAAAATGTAGAAAGAAACAAAATTAATTACATTAAAAGTAATCCAAAAATATCAAATATTCGATTGATCAATGAGTCATATATTATGCGGACGTCACTGAAATAAATTCCAATTAATCCAAAATAACGTAATGAGTTATAAAAACGCAATAATACAGTCGCGAGCAAAAGTAATGGGTCACCTATAATAATTTTGTAAATCTATTATTTTCCATATGAAAATTAGGTTATAATGAGTTAAAACTAAGCAATTTTATTATATGAATATCG
>MQRK01240222.1:5149-24995 GCA_001938485.1 Girardia tigrina | reverse complement strand
CCTTCAGAAATAATATATAACTTATTATATAGCATATTGTTTTAGTCAAGTGCCTATTTCTAATGAAATAGATATTTTACCTAGGTGGCCCATTACTTTTGCTCGCGACTGTATTAAATATTCCTAAAAATCCGCAACGAATACAAATTGGAAATGCGTCATCATAAGTAAATCATATGCGAAAAAATCTGAAAAAATTATCAAAAATCAAAGATAACCGGATTAACAAAATAACCAAACTCCGTATAAAAATCCGATTAAAGATCGACTTAGAAAATAGAAATCAAAAAAACAATAAGCATAATAAATATTAGTAAAAATCGCGAAAAATAGCAAATTAATAAATAAAAAGTATATGAAATAAAACCTCAACTCTCCTCTGATTGTACTAGAGACGGATCGACACATTACGCTGATACCGTGAGGTGAAAAAGTGATTTAAAACATAAAAATAAAGGTCATTTATAAAAAGAAATAAAAACTCACTTTGCGATGGAATTTCCGGACGAAATTTGAAAGACGCGCGTGGAATAGCGTCACTAACATGATCCCTTGATTTAGATAAACAAAATCATTCCGAAGGTCTAGAAAAAGGTTGAAGATGAATATTAAAAATAGCAAAATTAAAACAAAATAAAAGTACTTTCATGCCTAATCATCGTTCCAAAATTTTCTATTTTTGGAAAGTCTAAAAATGGCACTGACGTGTTCCAATTGAAATTGGTCGTACGATTCCAAAACGTACGTGGACCAATTAAGAACGGACACGCGAAAATTTTAGAACAGAATTCCAGTATAAATACTGAGTGATTTTTAGACAAGATCAGATAATTTTTGAGAAAAAAAATTTCGTGATTAATTTTTGCAGAAAAAATTCTTGAGTTAAAAATTTAGAGTAAATTTTATATTATTAATTTTATATGTTTATATTAAAAAATATGTAATTTTATATTAAAATAAATATATAATCTTGCTTCTTTTTCATGCATATAAAGTGAAAAAAATAATGATTAATTTGAGATTTATTTTGGCATCAATTTGCAGCTAACTGCAAGCCACTGTAAGATTTGTGAATTTTTGTTTATATAACAAAACGAAAGATACTATACTGTTTCCCGATATATTTAATATTCATTTCGACTAATATTATAATTCACTGATCAAAATCATTTATACCATTTCCAACCTATTAGTATAATTTTCAAAATCATTAGTATATTTTTCCCACTCATTAATATAGTTTTCCAAATCAATATCCCAATTTTACGAACTATTAGCATAATTTTAAATATTTAAAAATGAATATAAGTTATTTCATTTTAAATTGAGAATTTTTCATTTTGATAAAATATAAATACCAATTATTTATAAAAATTTCTATATTTTATTGCATATTTACTTTTCTACTTAAATATAAATATTGTTGCTTCTTAATTTTATTCAACTGCTATTGTTTACTTCCATGTCATGAATTTATACAAAAAATCCAGAAATGATTCCCTCCAGATCGCTTCTCCTATGATTCTTGCATTGTCTATTAGGATCATTAACCCTCGTAAGTGTTTTCTCGTATTCAAAATATATTGACGACTTCAGTTAAAGTATACGGAGCAAAAAATATTTACATATAAGTTAAATTTAATGAAACCAAATAAGTATTTTTAAAAATTGAATTTATATTTCAAATCAGTGTATTTCAGAAGAATCAGAAGAATTTCTACAGTCTGATATACTTCGCAAAACTTTACTAGTGAAACAAGATGAAATACAGCAAGAATATAAGTCAATTTTGTGATCGCACATCATGGAGGATATAATTTACTTTTAAGAAAAGAACTGCAGTATCCCAGCAAATTCATCAACCCCTCGTATTACCAATATTTGAAAATTCTGATATTTCCGGGAAACTTTAACAAACACTTCGAGAATGAGTCTTAACAATACCACAAATACTACAGTAGGGGCCATATTATTATAACCACCTCATATTTTCCTACTTTTTTTATTGTAACCTCCGTATTTTCTCATGTTCTGATTTTTCCAAGTAAATCATTTTATTCTAAATCAAACATTTATGTTTTAAAATATGGTCTGTATCATTTTCATAATAAAAAATTATTTATTATAATTAAAAATGATCTTTTGCTGTCAGGCAGGAAAATAAATTAATTATCTGACAGTAATAGATTAATCAATTTCTTGTTACAGATTATTTTTTTAGTATCCTGTTGAATACAAATACATCATTCGTAGTCATGGGTAAACGTTGTGAAATTTCCTCTACTGTTGTGGCAAAAGTTGACACTTTGTTATCAAGTGGAAAGTTTTCAATTAGGCAGATTGTCACGTTGTGCAACATTCATTATGCAAGTGTCATCAACATCAAAAAACGAATAACAGCAGGTGTCCCTTCAACATCCAGAGTTGGCAGATGTGGTCCAAAACGAAAAAGAACTGAACAGGACAATCGCGTCTGGACGATTGCGTCCTCCGCAATTGGTTTCGTGATGATAAATTTCAGTAGAAGCTTCGAAACTCTATTGATAGCATGCTTAGATGTCTCCAGGCAGTAGTAAACGCTAAAGGAGGACAAACAAAATTTTAAATTCTTTAATTTATCATTTATTGAACTCACTTTACTTATTCTATGAACAATAAAACTTTTGTAATTAGGTATGTACATATTTAAATTTTGCATTCTGGAATAAAACATGTATTTCTTACCTTTTTGATTATCTAATGATCATTTTCTAATAGAATTTTGGTAATTTTTCAGTATAAGGTTTAAAATTTGTCACATTTTCTGATAGGGTAATAAAACAAACACAGAAAGTATCAAAACTATGTCTGCCTTTGCTAATAACCTTATAAATAATGAGAAAACCTAAAAAACAGGAAAATATCAGGTGGTTATAATACAGTATGATTCATAAGTCTGTTCACCCCCTCATATTTTGATTACTTATTTTCTAATTAAATATTTGACGTCATATTAATTTTGAATATTTGTTTATTTATAGTTTTTTATGCTACACATTTGAATTTATATGTTTGTCGTGACCCTCTCGAGTTAAAGCATTTTCGAAAGCTCAAGAGCTTCCAGTGGTTATTAAGGGTCAACCACAACCCAATGTCATTTTATGAATTTATTTACATATTCACTTTAATATGTTAATCTGTAGTCGGGTCGGACGCCTCTCCTTGCCTGACATCTGGCTAGCAGTGTCAAGCTCAGAGGGCCTGCGGGTTCGGTTAAAGACAGGACAGGCTATGCCCCCCCCCCGCCTAGATCAGTGTCGCTCGGGGATAATTTTATGCTGTGTGACCACATATTTTCCTCTGATGCATGTGTCGCTCATGTCTATCTAAAATGCAAATGTTATGTCAATTACTACTTGTAGCACTGTTATGTAATATGTACTATCAACTTGCGGCAATGTTGTGTCTGTATGTGAACTTGTGGCACTATCATGTTTGTCTAAAATCGTGAAATATCATTATTTTATATTATTACATATCATTGATATATCATATATCAATTTATTTTATATCAACAACAGGTTTATTCATCATGTTATTAGCATTCGTGTTTCTAAAAAATAAAACCATTATCGATTTATTCATTCATATTAATGTTAAACGGACTTTTGTCGGTTCACTGAGCATGATTTATGCAGCTCTCTCACATTTATCGATTTGGTTAAATCATTGTAAATCTATTGATTATTGTTCCGTACCGATGGATACATTATTAATCAAGTATTCAGCTACGCTTAGCACGTTTGTCTTTGACTCATAGCTCAATTGGACTGATTTCACGTCTGTGATAAGCGGGGTTCTAGTCTCATATTCTCTAATGGGACTCTGGTTCTCGTCATCAATGCAAATTCTCATATTACGTATGACTTCGGGGTCGCTCTTGTCTGATTTACTCAGCTTAGGATTATCTTGGAACATTTCTTATGAAGACGGCGGCAACGACGGTAACGGGCTTTACTCTATTTAATAGAACTAAAAGAGGTTAGAATTTATTTATCGTTATTATTATATAAAAGACCTAACCATCGACATATTTATTAAAATAATAATAAAACATTTCACAAAACTTTTAAAATTTACATTTATTTCGATTCGGCAACTATTCAACAATTGTCCGGAGGAAGTTGGTTCGGATTAAGATCTGCTTGTCTAAGGTAGTGCTCGGTAATGGTTCTCGGATTTCTTCCAAATGTTTCGTTTTCAAAATCGTCTCAATGTATTCTTCTCTTCTATTGACGTGGTTGTCGTTTGGTTCTAGTTGGGGTTGGTTTTGTTTCGACTTTAAATGTTGATTGCTCAAATTTTGTCGTCAAAATTGTTCTCAAATATGTGTTATTTATACTTGGGTCTGTCGTCATGCCTCACCGTTGAACTAATCACTGTTTGACAGCACGAGATTCTAAAACTTTGGATTGTTATTGGCTGGTGTAGGTTGCTTACTTACTGGTTATTCTAATCGATACACCCTGTTTTAGATTTGCACACTATATGGACCTTCGATTGCGATGACCGGTGTGTGATTGTGATTGTCATGCCTCTGAGTCATAGTGATTCATGCTGATTGATTGAATGACTGTTACTTTTGGATTTATGGTTGACTCACGTAAGTTTTTAATTTAATCTTTATAATTAATTTAATTTCTTTTATTTCATTTAAGGGGTCACAACTTCCCATCCAAGAATAACATGAGAAAGCGGTTTTCCGTCATCGATAACCCTCACTGAGACCTACGCGGAGAGGGTCTGTTGCTCAAATCCGGCCACTGGGTAAGTTTTTGTGTAACTTTGTGTATTTTGTTCATTCATATGGTTATTTTAGCCACCGAGATGTATCAATGCTGTTCTACCGGACTACGAAGAGATCTGATGATTTCGGGGTGCATCCTCCTGTAACTTTTGATTGTTTCAAATATATCTCATTGTTTTTCTTTTCTTCTTTTCTGTGTCTGGGGATGGTTTTTTGTAGTGCATGATGCAGTGTATGATGTAAATGTGTTTTCGACCGCAACATGTTAAATAAAGAAATTTTAATTAATGACTTATTTTTTTAATTTTAGATAAATTAAATGTCAAGAGTATTTAGTGAATTTGAGCGTGGAATGATTGTTGCGCTTAAAAATGAAGGAAGTACATGGAATCAAATAAAGGTCGAACTCTTTACAAGATATAATGGAAATATTTCAAAACATGGAATGCAAAAAAATATGGGCGAAGTATTTAAAAACAGGAGAAGTGAAAGATCAGCCACGTGGAGGCAGACCTCATAAACTAAGCGCCAGATCAGAAAGAGTGATTAAACACATAAGTCGTTGAAACAATGATATTTGCACGTTAAATATTACAAGGATATTTAATTTGTCACGACCCTTCTGAGTTAGAACAATTTTGATGACTCTTGAGCCCCCAGTGGTTATTAAGGGTCAAACACAACCCAATGTCATTTATCTCTGATTTTATGTATACTTTATGTGAAGGTGTCGGACGTCTCTCCTTACTTGACATCTAACCAGCAGTGCCAAGCTCAGAGGGCCTGCGGGTTCGGTTCAAGACAGGACGGGCTGTGGGCCCCTCACATAGCTCAGCGCCGCTCGGGGCTGATTCCATGTTGTGTATGTGTCATGCTTGTCGATTCTCTATGTGATATCAATATTATTTAATATTACTTTATATTTGTGTTCGTTATTCTCCTGCTCATGCGTGCCTCTATTATGCGGAGTCTTCCTGAAAGGGATGCATTTGTCTAAATGTTTATTCATTAAATTTTTATTATTATTTGTTTATCATCATTATTCAAATCACTTGTTATTACGATTAACTCAATTGTTTCTTTACATTATTCATTAACTTTCACCTCAGATACCTATAAGATTATCACTTTATCAACAACAGGCCTAGTTCAGTTATCAATTATATAGTTACACCATCACTTATAAAACGATTCTCAAACTGTCTTTTCTAAGAAATTATCACGTCAAACGTTTTATTTAACCAATTTCAAAATTTATTCACTGTGTATATTTGTTTGTGTCGGATAAACCAAGGAAGAAGGATACCAACATTACCTTTTGGTGGTGCGAAAACAACAATGAGTGCAAGGCTCGTATCCACGTTAGAATGGCGAAGTCTTAAAATAGATAAATGATCATTCACATGGATCTTTTGCAGTGGCTGTAAAAGTAGCTGCAATAAAAAACAAATGTTAAGATTCTGGCTGATCGGAGTCAAGAAGATCCATCGGCAATCATAATTTCGTGCATTGAAAACATTTCGCACACAGCACAAGTTGCTCTTTAGAGTACTGAATCAATGAGTCGGATTATAAAAAGAAATCTGCGCTAAAAAATAAATAATTCTTTCAAAAAAATTTAAAAATATTCTGCACCAAAAAAACGGCGCCAAAAACAACGGTACCAAAAAGACCGGTTCCCTTTTGAAGATATTAAGTAACTTAACTGTACTCTGACATTTCCGAACGTTAATTTTTTATGATACCTTTCTCCACTCCTTCCTTTCAAATTTTATTAAATAATATTGTATCATAACGTTATTTGTATCATTGTTTCGTTAACGGTTATTTATTTTATTTTTTACACATTTAAAAGGAAGTGATTTCAAAACTTAAAGTATAGTTTCTTGAGATCCTTTTCTTTTATTATTATCAATCAGAGATAAAGGTATGAAAAATATATTTCTTTGTGACACATCAGATTAACATAATCTTTCTTTATTAAAACAAATTATTTTAAAAAAATGTAAATATACATTAAATTCGGTGATTTTTGTCAAAATTGATTTTCATGATTTCGTTATTTGTTGAATGATAATTTATTTGAATAATTTTAGTTCCTGCTTTGTTGCATTGGTTTGCCTGGATTGAATTGACGTTGTTTTGCCGTGATTTGTTGGGGAGTGGCAACGAACGCTTTGTGGTCAACGGGAACATCACAAATTCGACACCACAGCAACCCATCTGCAACAACGTTTCTTAATTTTGACACACGCTGTGCTGTATGAACATTAATCTAGCACTTTAATTTGTTTAATATTAATTTAATCAATAATCCATTATAATTAATTAAATTAGTTATAAAGTTGATTAATTATTGTGAGGAATATTTGGAATGTTTGATGTGTTTAAATGTTGTGTTGATTTGAAATTGTGTCTCTGTTACCCAAATGTTGTATCTCAGCAAAGGCTTTTTTGTTATTTGATTGATTGATTCCAATTTTACGGGCGATATTGTCGAGGTTTTCGGTGACATCGGGATCATTTGAATTTTCATTCGAATCGTTAGACACATCATTGTTTTTGAACAGTCAGTCAGTAAATTTACACTCTAATCTCATCAAAAAATTATTGATTCTGTCATGTTTTTCTTTTGATAATTTTAAGGAGCAATCATCTTGCAATTCTTGCCAATGTGACTCGATGTTTATTCTTAATGGATCTTCAATAAGATCTTCGTAGTTATCTACTCTTTGATTTATAACTTTACAAGGACTTGCCCTCTTTAGTCTTTCCAACACACTGTGATGACCTTGCATCGAACTCGACATTTTAATATTACAGCCGACAATGTAACCGAGTTGTTCTTGAGTTTTTAAAGTATTATAAATTGGTTCACTTAAAATTTGATCGGAAAGCTTCACGATAACATCATTTTTGGTTGACTGTTCAAGACCTTGAAGATAGGTAAGGAGAGCAGAGACAGGTTTTTTACTGCTGTTGTATTGGAAAATGTAATTAGAATTTTCAGACAATAATATTTCTCTCATCGTTGTAAGCTGCGATTTCAACAAGGGTTTAACATGAAAATATTTCCCAATGGTTGTTTCAATATCATATGGGCTGAAAGCTTCATTAGATTTGAAATTTCCATAAATAAACCCTTCTGTAAAGAATTGAAAGAAGAAAATCTTAAAATGTTTAAAATTTTCCATTGTGATATCGTCAATGGTGGATAGCAAATCTTCCTGGGTCCACAAAACTTCTGCCATCAAAAATGACAGTAGTTTATCGGCCTGATACAACGGCCGCTCGGCATTAAAATTAGGTATCATCCGAAATTTATTTTCTTTTATAGCATCAAATTTCGTGGAGTCCGTGGCAAAAGTAACCAGTTTCTCAATTATATTGTTAACAAACACTGACATTTTTTCATTAAATTTCGAAAAAATATAACTTTATTCCGTGATTAGCAGTATCAATTGCAAATTCCAATTTTTTATTATTAAACAATTGTGGTAATCAATTACAAATTCCACTGTCACATGACAGGCACACAAACAACCAATGACATATGCATATCAGCATGGTACAACACACATACTCATAGCCGATTATTGGCTTATTCAAAATTATGTGTACAAAATGAACACGAATCAAAAACAAATGAATTTTGTTTTAATTCAAAAAATAATAATCAAAAAATTCAAATTCTCCCATCTATTACGATTATTTCGGCAAAGAAATAGCAATATTTCCTACAAAAAACCAGTTTTGACATTATTTACGAAACAAAATTGTCCATTGTGTGATGAGGCAAAAAGAAGAAATAAGCGATCTCATTGAGAGAAATGTGATCGATTGAGATTATTTGCTCTGATTGAATAAATGTAATAATAATTTAAGATCACGTCGTGAAAGATTTAAACGTAAATAAAAACGATTTATTTGTCATTTGGTTTACGACAATCATCACAAAACCATATGAACGTGATGATCTCATATTCACTTATTTATATATATACTTATATATTTAATTTAATTAATTTAAATGATTTAATTTTACTTTTATGTTAATTACTATTTTCTTTTAATTAATTTTTTTATTAATTTAATTTAAATTACAAATAAAGGGTCGAAAGCTATCGCAGCGCGACCAGATAATTAATATTTTAATTCTTGTTATCTGAAAATATGTAATGTTTAAATTTATTTCTAATTTAAAATAATTGTAAACTTCTAAATAAGTTGATTAATTTTATTTACAAACGCTGGTTATTTGAAGAAAAATTGAACGAACTATCTTGAACTGTGTATCTTAAGGAATTCGGATACAAAGGTATACACGCTGTTTTCACGTGTACCTTCTGTATCCAATGAGCTCATGGCTGGTCACTATCAAGAGCTGTTCGAAGCTCGCCCGCTCATCAAGTAGGTAGTTAGGATTCGATACCCTGAAGAATGCTGCGTTAATGTTGATTCTCCTGACGAGACTGAAATGAAGTTTGCTATATCGCAGCTGAGTAATGGGAAGGCGCCCTGATCGAATGGAGTGATTGCTGAAGTTCTGAAGTGAGGTGAGCAACCACTCGCTGACAAACCGAAGCTTGAGTTTGAATTGATATGGAACGGTGTTCATGAATTTCTACCGGCTTGGTGGTATGCTAAAGTGGTGACACTATTCAAAGGAAAAAAGTACAAGATCCAACCCGATCAAGTATAGGGTTATCTTTCTCTTAGAAGTTGCTGGTAAGGTTTTTGCGCAAATCATCGTAAATAGAATCATACGGTGATGGAAGACTATATCCCTGTCAATTGGGTTTTAGGTACTTTTCAGGCCATTAGTATACTCAGGCGCATACAGGAAGAAGGTGTATACAGGCCCAGAAGGTATATGGGATCTTCATTGATTTGGAATAGGTATTTCACAGTGTCCCACGCTAAGTTCTATGGGCTTGTCTGTATGTATCCTGAAATAGGAACTGTGTGATCAATATAATGACCATATGGAAAAGAAACTAATACGTAGTATTCTTCCTTAAACTTCCTTCGAAGAGGACCATCTTTAAGGAGTGTTTCGTCTGTTCTACCATCGAAACCAAGACATATAATTCCTCTATTGCTCTCCTGAATTTCTGTACATGACGCAGATCTCCACAGTGCTCCCTGGCGCTGTAGTTTACTGGATTCATTAGTAGGATTCTGAAGTCTGGATTTCATACAGGACATGATTATTTTAGCTTCCGGTAGAGAAATCCAAAAATAATCATTCAATATGATACGACATAAGGAAAATGATGTGAAACAGAAAGAAAACTACTGTGAAAAGCCATCATTTATTACCTTTATAATTTTAAGAGTACATTTTAATTACATTTAAAAATAATATTATATGTCAAATAACTTAATGATCCAATATATGTAAATTTCCTGTAACAATTTTGTTTTCTAATATGGCACCACTTGGTATATCAATATGATCACCTTCCTGAGCAATAATAATAACTGTACCCTGAAATAAAACAAAAAATAAATTCAGTTACTGCTTTAAATTTTTTATTATGAAATTTTTACTAATTTTCTTTAATTTTTTGTATCATAGAAGAGTCGAAAAAAATAAAACAACATCTATAAATAATCTTAAACTGAAGAATTTTTTTAAAAGGGGAATCTGCCCCGTAGGTTTTTCGATTTGCAGTTGGGGAATCGTTTCGATATCAAATAAAGATAATTCAGTCAATTTTTCAGCTTTTTGGAAAAGATTTTCGATTATTTAAAAAACCGTTTTTCTATTAATTTTTTAATAGTAAAATTCAAAATAAATCAAAACCGATCTTTTTTTCCGAATTCATAGGAGTAAACGACATTTAAAAGAAATAAAATTAGAATCAATGTTTTGACCGCGTTTTTGAAGTGTCCACCACCAAATTTTATTTTGCAAATGTCTTTTTTACTTCTTTACATTCAGGATTTTTTTTATTTTTTTTGAAGTGATGGAATATAATGAAAAAAGATAAAAACTAATTATTGTTCAAAATATCGTGTTTAAAACTCTAATTAAATCTAAATATTTAAACAAATATTTTAAGTATTATCTTACTGAAATATATAAAAAATAATTTTTCAACTGCAAATATATATTTTATTCATAAAAAATATTTAAAAAATTAAGAAATTGGTGTTAAAAATTATATTATTTTGAATAACATCAATTAGTCTTCATCACTAGCTTTATTCACTACAGATTAACTTTTTCGTTTATAAACAGCCGACTCAATATTTCGGCAGGTCTTATTATTTTAGCCAAATATCCTGCGTAAGCAAGATAGTAAATGATATATACAATGTGAGAGCAACACATAAGAGTACGCCTACCATTATCACAATCACAACAATGTCAACTAATTCCAGAAATCGTATTTGTATCTGGCAGATAATCAACAAAATAGCGATAGGTTTTTGTATTGCTAGGTCGAGACATTGCTTTTAGTTTTATGATATTCGGTGTTATTTTCACATATTGAAGTATTCTTCATTATTTCAGCTAAGTATGACGCATTTTGAGACAATTGATATAATCCCGTAAAAATCTTAAAATTTTGTTCTGTTAATTCGGGAAAATTTGTCACATCATCTGAAGTTATCATGCGAAAAGGAATACTTCGTCTTCCCAAACGATTATTTTCTACATCCAACGCCAAAGTACTACTTTGATCTTTTTTAAATTCATAACAGCAATATTTTTATCGAAAAGATCAACATCATAATCAAGGTGCTCCATCTATGACTGGCCGTTATCGCGGTTTTATTACCTATTTAAAAATGGAAATTCCAGACATTTTTACCATTCATTGTGTGATTCATAAACAGCATCTTGTTGCTTAAAATTTTAGTCCACAGTTTGCATGATTCCTTAAACATAGTTATAAAAGCTGTGAACAAAATCAAAAGTCATACCAAGAGTGATCGAATTTTTCATCAATTTTGTGAGGAAAATGATGAAGGACATAATAAACTTTTACTGCATACTGATGTACAAAATTGTCTATATCGTTTTATTGAGTTTTTTGAAAGTATTCTGGAATTCTTTGAAGAAGAGAATAATTCTGACTTTTGTAATGAGTTGAGAAGAATCAAGAATGATGTGTTTTACCTGGCTGGACTATATCAAAAGTTTAATGAAATGAACTTACAACTTCAAGACAAGATGATGACACTTATTGATTACAAAGGAATCATTGTTACATTTACCAAGAAGCTTGATTTATTCCGTCAGAACATTCTTAGAAAGGAATTCTACAATTTTCCTGAGCTTGCTTCTTTCATAAACGAATTATAGCCAAAAGATGTTGAAAGCTATGGTAATCATTTGCTGGAATTAAAGAAAGATACGGAAACTCGCTTTCATGATATTATTGCAATGAAGATTGAAACATGGATGACTGATTCTTTTCTGGTTAAAATTTTAAACGTTGAAATTGAACTACAGGAGGAGTTTCTAGAATTACAGAACGATGAAAGGTGTCAAATAAATTTCAGCAATGGAGAACCGATGAATTTGTGGCATAAATCAAGAATAACAATTCTGTTTCCTAGATTATGGTCTCAGATGCATTTGTTATTACTTCATTTCCCTCAACGTATCTAGTGGAGGCTGGTTTTATCACTGTAATGAATCTGTTTGACAGAAAAAAGAAATAGTTTGGATATTATCAAAAGAGGAGATCTTCGTTTTATATGGACTCAGTTGAAGCCAGGTATAGATATCCTTGCCAAAAAACATCAGACCCAGGGTTCACATTAAGTGCGGTATAATGATTCTGTATAATGAAAAATAAATTTTTACAAATTGTGTATATCATTTTGTTTTTATTTTTAAAGTTGATAACATAAATAAGATTCATTCAAATTTTCTTTTGGAGAAATTACAGCAAAATATTTTGCCTGTTTCACTTTGCTGATTATCCTCTTTCTGACTTCTGCTGTCATTAGTACAATTAATTCATTCTGGACATTGTATCCCAAATAGTGATCCAAGGCCTTTCCGGCTTTAATCCTGCGGATGTGTTTTTCCATTGTTGGATCAAATTTTGCGAATGTTTCCATAAATCATAGAAATGGGCCATTCTTGGGTTCTCCGATTTTCTCTGATTTTCCACGAAAAGCTATGTGGTTTTTTGCAAGATATTCGACACCTGTCAGGATGCGCTGAAAAACAGCACGCCAATGTTGTTTCTCTTTCTTGATTCCATCTAGGATTTTCTGATCCAAAGTGTTCCTTGTGGTAAGCCGCAGCTCCACCTCTAACCACAATTTTAAGTTATTGACATGTTTTTTTAGAAATCTCATAGGCTTTCAAGACGGCCGAAATGTGCCTCCAATTACGATGGCCTTCATTTGTTAGTTTACTTTCTTGTTTGTATGGACGCCCATACAATTTGCAACAGAAACAAAAGACAGCATTTTTAGTTTTTGAATATATTAAACATCTTTTATCGACACATTTGCCATTTGGTATTTTTCGTGAATATAGATTTGGTGAAAAATGCCTCCTCTCTACATCCATTGGAAATTGATATTCCTTTGATATCCTCATAGGACCTTTTTCCACTAACATATCAATTATGTTCTTAGTTACATCATTCCATTGTCCTGGGTCAAATATGTATTCTTCTGTAATAACGCTGGATGCAGAAAGCTCGCAGTTAGTTTTAACATTTTCTTCTCAATGACCATCCAAAATATTTTACCAACATTAATGAAATATTTTTCCTGATCTTCACCAATGTTAACTTCATCAATGTCAAAGTCATATTTAACACCAACATCAAGATCTGCAAAACAGGATTCACATCCTGCATTTACTTGGTTTTCTGAGAATCTTCTTTCATCATCATATGGTTCTGCTACACCGTGCCAGGCATTGTTACATTGATTGGCCTGCTCTTCATTTTGCTGCGTTTTAAAATCCCTTGGTAATTTTTTCTCGTGGACGATGAAGGCGTTAAGAACTTCAAAAAAGATCCATTTTTACTTTTTTCGAATTCTTCTAGTCTTTTCCTTTTCTTGGCTTTTTTGTAGCCTGAACCGTACTTTCTATATCTGTCCTGTCCCTTCTTGGATTGCTAGCCGTGACTGCTTAAATGAAAACAAACACATTAATTAAAATGTTTGCTAATTTAAAAAGAAAATTCAATTAATTATTACCTTGTTTAAATAGATTTTGAAAACTTAAATAAGATAAAATGAGCTGCTTATTGCAAAATTTAATTTGTCAATAATAAAATTAATATGATTAATGATAGTTGTGATACTCTGCTTCTGCGTGTTTTGTATGAGGAATGATGTTGCCTTTGTTTCTTTCTTTTTTATTGTTCAAGACCTTGTTATCTTTTTTTAAGCGGAAGTTGTACATAGACATTCTTGTGCTTGATATGACATACATTTACAATTGCTTTTGTCTTTTTATTCTTATTAAAGTATGTGAGCTTCAACCCGAAAGTTTATGTAGAAAAGCATTCCAAAGAACGTAAGCCAAATCAAAAATCTTCAGAAATCTTCTAATGTACTAATGAAAAAAAATGTCAGATCCTTTTAAGACTTCTGAAACTATGATGTCAACTTCTAGTCCTATTCGAGCTAGTGTATACGCTACTAAAAGCTTTGAAACAAAGAAAGACCTTTTATAAATTTATCAATGGGAAAAAAAATCAAAACTGTCTAATAATTGTCAAACTCAATCAGATTTCATGAAACCATAATGGATTACACCTGCGGGAGACCACCAAATACTCACCAGAAGCTTCTTATGATGAATTTTGAGTTTTATACAGTGTTTTGGTGTTTCATTCGTGTGCTCCTAGTTTACTGAACGTTTGCGATTATCATATTGGATCAATTTTACATTACAAAGGACGATTCGATTCAAAAAGTAATCACATTTATAACGAGAACACATCATCAAGCAAGCATCCAAATGCCTTTGTTTCTGCTTTTTATTCAACTCATGTAAAAGGCACTTATTCAACTTTTTAGCTTTACCATTTTGAGCTAAGGGAATCAATATTGTTTGCTTTGTAACAGCAAAGTTTTGCGATAAATAATGAGCCCTTGCGATCGATCCGACTCCATGGTTACCATCAGTTCGTCATTGTCTACCTGTATTCCTGAACAAGGTTAAAATTACCTTTCACGAATTTCCTGAACAAATTTCCTTACCAAATTCACTATTGATGCTCTGCATGGTTTCTGTAATGCATTACTTATTATTAAAAATTATTGTTATTAAAGTTGATAATTAAGAAGAATATTGAAATTGATTATTTATTATGGATTTATAATTTCCTTAAAAAAATTGTTTAATAACTGGAATTTCGTGGATTTATTTAACGAAATTATAAATCCATAATAAATAATCAATTTCAATATTCTTCTTAATTATCAACTTTAATAACAATAATTTTTAATAATAAGTAGGGCACTACAGTTTCTAATGATGATATCTACGTAGGAACTCGAACTTCATAATAGTTCGAATTTCTGCCTTTTCCATTTTTTTAAATACTGATTATTAAAACAAGTAATTAATAATTTTAATTATTTTTTATTTGTGTTCAATAGTCAAGATATGTATCAATCAAACAAAAAAACTGAGCAAGAAAATGTTAATTCATTATAAAATTATAAATATTTGAATTATTGTAATCGTGCCTATAAATTTCATACTTGACAACCTAATATTATAACAAGAGCATGAAGTTTTGACTCACCTATAAAAAGATAAGACTTCATTGGTGTTATCTGCCAAAAGAAATATTATACGATAATTTACAGTTCAAAGGTTTTCAACAGTCCTTTCTTTACGAGATAAAAACTGATTTTTAAACATTCTTTTTTCAAAAAAGACCCGTTTCATCAGCATAGTAAATCTCTGACGCGGGTGAATTATATTCAAATTTCGTTTTCCAATAGACTTGCAATTTGTATGATATTAGATACATTTAAGAGACTTTGATACATCTCTGTCAGTTATTATTTCAAATAACATTGCTAAAGATAGAAAACATTTTATGAGTCATGATTTCTAAAAATTTTAATATTTTATAAATTTCTTTTAAGAATTATTCGGATTGAGAGACATGTAAAGACTTATAAATATAAAAAATTGATCTTATTGTTATAACTATTTTCTGATTAATCATTGGTTACATAATTAATAATAGTGTTAACTAAGTAACTTTCATTTTAATTTTATTTGTTCTGATCATGATGATAATTTGCTCAATATTTTTTTAATTATCATAATATTAACATTTTATTTTCAAAAATTACCTTTAAAGATACTTCATTTCCAAACTTCACATCTCCAAAGACTGTTAAATGATCTAATTCTAACAAGTCAGGAAATTTAGGAAATCTTGAGAGAAAATGTTTCACAGTTTTAAACTGAGGCCCTAACTTGATAAGTGGCAAGTCAGGGAACTTTCGAAAGGATGACAGTCTTAGTTCACCATCTTTTAAACAATATAAATTTGACATTATTAATAATAGATCTGATGTTGTCTTCACTGGTAGAAATCTACTTCTGGGAACGCGAAGACCTATATAAAATTTCGAAAAGAAACTTTTGAAACGTATGAAACTTTATAAAATATATTTAGATGTTATCAATGCAATTTTAACATAAAACTCATTAAATTTCCTCTATTTATTTTTATTGTTTTTCATACTATGAATTAAAAAAATATATAATTCAAAAAAATTAAAATAATAATAATTAAGATAATTAAATAAAAAATTAATGCAAATTAATTTTAAATAAGATAAGTAATTTAAAAAATTTAATAACAATAAATGATTAAATAATTTAGTTCTTTTTTTGTTGGTCTTCTAAATTTCGTTTTAATATTTCAGTTTCCATCTTTTTAATTATCAATAATGAATAAAGCTTATATAGTATTCGCAACGCCAAGTGACAAATTTGAGTTTGGAGAAATATAAATCACGTGTTTTACTTTTTGATTTGAATGAGCCAATGAAGTAATGTGTAATTTCTCATTGGTATATGTGGGTAAATTTGAATAAGTAATGATTTTTATTAATTTTAATTGTCCAATAAGAAAATGTATACAAATAACGGAGTGTGTTGTTGGGGGTTTCGTGTATGTGTTTATGTGTATTTGTGATGTGTTTGGATGCTAAAATGGGTGTATTATGTATATGTCACAATTAGGGTTGCCAGTTAAAACTTCGAAGAATACCGGACAAAATTTAAAAATAAAACAACAAAATTTTATTTTCCATATATTTTTATTTATTATTTTTGGTTCTTTTTATATTTTTCATTCTGCGATGTAGCTTTTAGCAGTTTTTTTATTTTTAGAAAACAATAACAAATAAAATAATTGTGAAAAGGATTAAAATTTAGAGTTTAAAATAGGTAGTAATTCAACAAAATGTTTAAAAAATAGTTTGAACACAGTTAAATTTAAATTAAATAAAAATCATTATCAGTTTTAATTGTGTGAAAAAATTGAATAATAATAATAAAAACCTAATAGAATCAAATAATGAAATCTTCTCTCATAAAAAAGTTTCTCAATTCGAATTAAGTTGAAAGGCTACTTTAAAATAAACAATGTTGATTTAGACGATTCTAATGATTTGATTAGGAGTAACGATAACCTTTTAAAAGAAAAATTTTCACCAATTGTAAAAAACAACTGTAAAACTTTCATTTATAAAGCTGAAGGAATTTTCGGGAAAAGGACATTTAATATCTATTCGTTTAATGATTCAATTTCAAGTTCAGTAAATAAAATGAAATCTCCAAATTCCTTATAAAGATTTCAACTTTTCTAAACTTAAAAATAAAACCAAAACCAAATCAAAAGTTTTATGAAATATGTTATCCTGTAACTAAGAAAAATTAAAAAACCATATATGCGATTTTTCAAAGATTACATTTCCTACTCAATTTATCGTTCCAAATCAATTCAAATGGAACAAAAATATCATGGAAAAAATAACATGGGAAAATGTTTAGAAATAGGGTTAATAAATTAGTGGGCAAAACTTTAGATAATTTTTTATTGAAATGATCAATAATTCTTAACAACTGACCATTATCACAATATTTACACTTCAAACATTTACTTTAATTTAGATTAAGGAGAATTTTATTTTTCTAGTGATATCTCCTCTAAAGGTATTAAGCCTCGTAGCTTTTTAGGGAAACCTGCTAGTACATTCATATCCTTCCTCTCAACTGAAGTCGACACGGTACTACACTGCCTGATAACAAATCATCGCAACATTGTTCCATCCGATAGATTCATCAGATATCATAGCAATGTTATCTCACCATAATAATGTCCATCAGCACCACGATCTTCACACACAGAAAAGTGACTAAACCTTAAAAGTGCTTTGCTAGTTCCCTAGTGATAAATATTGCTGCCAGCCTTTCAAACAGTATTCGGTTAGTTTCGGACACTTTAGCCTTGATTTTCTTAGTTTCACAGTTACAACACTTAATGGTACGTCCAAATGGCTAACGCATTTGTCTACATTCATATAGTAAGGTTTAAATCACCAGGGTCAGATGAATTGATGATGGACTCTTTGGCGGAAGTAAATTTCGACACCAGTCGTTATATATATATATATATATATATAAATCCGGTTTCGGTGTGAAAATTGGCCAAGTGGAAACGGCATTGTCGAGCGATGTTACCGGACGATCAAGCACATGGCCGCGAGGAGTGGGAAGTCAATCGAGGATATGATAGTGTGGTATAACGCTTCTCCAAATTCAGTCGGCATAATTTTTGCATCGAAGGTTTTCACGCAAAATCGGCGCCTGTTATATCAAGCTGTTATATATATATATATATATATATATATATATATATATGTATTATAAATATATAAGTATTATAAATATATATTAGTATTATAAATATATAAGTATTTTTATTTTTTTCTTTTAAAAAAAATAATAATAAGAATATTAATAATAATAATATAAAAATAATGATCTTTTTTTATACACGCTGACAACAATCCATCCGGCAATCCGCAGCCGTCGAGTCGACCAGATCGCACGCCGGAGAAATCCCGCCAATTAAGGGGATTTATTATTTTTATTTTTTTTAAATATATTTAAATTAATCAATAAAATATTTAGTGAATCGTTTTTTTTAACAAAATATTTTTTTTGACTTTACATATATATGTATATATATTTTTGATGACATCTGAAAGACTAACGGTTATCAATAAAATAATTTTTTTTTAAAGATTTTTATTTTGACTTTGCATAAAAATAAATATACTTTTAAAAGACTAGCGGCTATCAATAAAATAATTTTTTTTAAGATTTATTTTTTTTTAACTTTACATATAAATATATAATTTTTTTTATTGAATAAATTGAAAGTTATTTTGTGAAAGGTTATCTATTTAAATAAATTTTTGATCGAAAGAAAAAAAAGGAATTTATATTGGAAATAAAAATTTTTTCATATTTACAAGCTTGTTGTATTTATATTAATATACAAATTACTGATTAATGATCTGATATTTTGAATAAAAAAAAGATTTTATATTGACTTGTTAAATTTACATTAATAAATACCTATTATTGAAGCTATTAAAGATCTGATATATATTATTTTTTTATATAACAAAAGATTCAACACAACAATTTTTTTTTAAAATTCAAAAAAAATCAATGTTAAGATTCAACACATTAACAGTATATTTTTTAGGTTATATATCACATAAACACCTTGATTCTCTAAAGTTGCAAAATGGATGTGATTGTAATTTTCCAGTTGCATCGTCAAATATTCCATCAAATGTTCTTAATTCTGTTTGATACTCTTCCGAAATCATAATTTTTTGTATAATTTTACCTCCTAATTTCACAGGTTCACCTTCACAATCACCATTTACATCTATAACTCCCTTTCTAACAACTGATTCTCTCATAATTGCTCCTTCTTTAGCTGCGAGTTTTAAAGTTTCATCAATTTTTAATTCTTTCGTTTGAAATGCAGCTTCACAATTTTCAGGTAA
>MQRK01240203.1:35308-45479 GCA_001938485.1 Girardia tigrina | reverse complement strand
ATAATTAATAAAAAATTAAATAACTATAAAATATTTACATATTTAATTTACGATATTTTATAATAACTAATAGTAAAGGTTGATGGTGTTTTTATATTTGTACAAAAATTTTTGTGCCCAAAATTTTCTAAGTAACAAATTTAATACTAAAAGTTTTTAAAAAGTGAAAATGTGTCAATGAAGTTGAATTTTATATTGTAAAATTATTATAAAAATAAAAAATATGAGATTTAAAAGAAAAATAATGAATGAAATTTGATGAACTAACTAAAATAAGAGTAAAATATCAAGATTCTTACAAAAATCATTTTACAATCATTTAGCTGCACCCCGAAGCGAAGCGCGGATACAAGGCTGGTTATAAAATATTTTTTTATTTTAATGTATTGTTTTGAATTTAATATTTTTGTACAATTTTTATTAAATATTTATGTATACATGCAATAAATATTCATAAAAAATTATGTAACTGTGTTTGGTTTATTGCTTCCTCTTGCTGAAACCGTGTCATTTTCGATACGAAGGTCATGAGGAGAAGAATCATTAGAAACGTCGACTTCTAATTTAAGTCGTTTATCCACGGGAATCAAATCATCAGAATCGTCGAATATTTTCAAATGCATATTTGTAATTGAATTAAAGGATTCGCATATCAAAGGCACAATTTCATCACGCACTATTTCGAATTCTGAGATCAAATCAACGTAGAAAAACAATTTAAACTTTATTTTAATTGTGACAACATTTTTGTAACAATTGACGGATCTTCTTTTGTACACATTATTTTTTCCACATTGGACATTGATTTAATTTTTTGAACTCAAAATTGAACACTTTTTACACACTTGTTTCCAATAAATTCACTTTTTTTGTACAGAACAGTTGATTTTTTTTTGAAATTGGAACACTTTTTGTAACAGAATTGTACATTTTTATTCCACTTCAATTGTTATGTGAACACATTTTTTGCACTAAATTGAAATTGTGACAAATTTAATCAATGCACACACATCCAATCAAAGTTTCCGGTCTTCATTATTTTCTTACACTCACATACATACATTTTTTCTATATTAACACACACATGCACGTAACAATATTTGATCGATAATTAAACAATCAACACACAGACAATTACTTCTCCCAAGTTCAACACACATACTCTTTTAGGTGATTATTCACCCAATGGAATTTGAAACTCATTTAAATAAAAATGAACACTTAACTGCCAACTCAAATAGAAATACCATCCCGAAACCATATGAAAGTGATGGTTTAATTATTTAAATTAATTTTAATATAATATCGATTTTCTTTCTTTTATTTCATTATTTAATTTTCCACTCCACTTACCCTATTTCAAAGTAAACAATCCGCAAATATATATATATATATATATATATAGGACCGATAAAGACGACAGTCAAAAACGGGCCCCATATGTTGGCTGCCAAACTTAAAAGCGGCCGTTCAGTAGACGCGCAGCAGCGGTCGAGGTTGCAACCGGCAGTTGTCCACCTTTGAATTGTTCTTTAAGTCCATGTGGTGCTTCAAAGTACCAACTGTACTAAACTGGATTGAAAAAACTCGCTACAAGACATAGCTAGAATGCCTTTCACAGAATAGTGTTTGATATCGACTACATGATGTCGATGACAGACAACATTTGACACGCTCTGTGAATGAAGGTGGCGGTACTTATAGTCCGACTCTAGGCATATCTGGTTACAACTCTAACAATGCAAGAACTAAGTTTGCCATTTCCAATCTTGATTACATCAGTTTCAGTGAAAATCAAATTTTATCATAAAATCGTGTCTGCTACTACATTTTTTAATTTTTTTGGAGGACGGAGGAGTCCACAAGACTTTAGTGACAAATTTCAAAATAGGCCTATAATTATTTTTATAATTTTCACGCGATTTTTATGAAATGCTATTTTAGACTGATCTATAGGGTATACTTCGCAAAGCATCGATATAAGTTCAATGCGGAGCTCAGGTTCACAGCGTCGGGCTGAAAGAGTATAATCTGAGTTGGCTAACGACTATAGCAGCGGTGGAGTTTGCAGTGCGTAAAATTTGACAAAGTTGCTTGTAGAGCGAATTGTAGTCGATGCGTTCATACTTACTGTAATAAACTGTCGTTTACCGATTTTGACGCAAAGTTTCGTTTTTCGTATAGGTAATGCACATGTACGTGGATCGGTATGTGTGGTGCACTTTATACCAATTTCGTTTCATGAATCATATGTAGATTACGATGATAATACGTCTATTAAAGGGGCATTTATTTTTTTATGACGGATGAATATCTTGTTATTTATTTAGTTGTTTATTTCACTACTGTTCCAGTTACCAAGTCTGGGAGTCCTTATTTGGAATGGACTGTTTAGAAAATTAATCAAAGTTGGAATAGGAAATCAACGTTCGACAATAAAAAGGTTCCTAATTTTCTTAATAATTTTATGCTTAGAGTTTTCTTGAGGAATCAAATATCAAAGGATTAGAAAAGAATTATGTCTGTTTTCGGGATATTTACATAAACAGATAAATCGAGATTTAATTAATTATTTGTTATATATTTAATCCTTCTTTTATTATTCTTATTCGAGACGAACTCAAGTCGTTGATGACTCCGCTGATCAATCGGCCATTAACTAATTTAGTCTCCTGGTTATCATTCGTAGACTGAAATCGTCAAACTTATAATAAAATTATATTCGTTAAATTAAAAAAGTTCCAATCAATTAAAAATATTAGATCGCAGAAATACAATATTATAATTATTTACCACGAATCTTATTTTGGTTTTCGTCGTCATTGGTCGAAAAATCCACAAAGTCTCCGGACTCATGTTTATATACCATTGTACGTTATGATCATGATATGCTGATTCATAGAGAAAATATGTATGAATTTTTTAAGACTTTGAAGAGCAGGAAGAACCAACAGAAGAACATGGTTGTGACAACACGGAGAGAGAATTGAGGCCAGGATCAACCTCTGAATCTTTGAGAGATTCCAGCGAGTGGACCAATCCACTGACAACCAAAATCGTTGACTCAATTATTGAAATAGACCCTGTTTAACCTTAAGCATCATTTAAATTTTCTGTGGTCAAAGCCGGAGGAAAATTTAATGTTCCATATTTCACAAGAAAGGTGGAAAATGGAGAAATAGTACATCTTATTTTGTTAGAGTACTCCATTCATGTTTTCCTTCCCAACTATTGAGCAGTCAGCATCAAACTGATAGCATTATGTCCGAACATCTTAGAAATTTCAAAAAATCGAAATAGTTAAAAAATCACATGCCCCATTGGGTCAACATTTTCGAAATGAAATCATTCATCTACTAGCAAGTAATATGCGAAATAAAAATGAATTTAATTTAATTTAAACTAATTAAACAATTATTAAAGCCTCGAAATATTTTTCTATCATCCTCGATTGCACTCCCGGCGTCAGTCACACCGAACAAATTTCTGTTGTATGCGCTGGGGATAAACATATGAAGGCTAACGAATTTTTCATAGATTTTTTCGATCTTAGCGATACGACTTGCTAGGGTTGGTATAATTTTGTGATTGAAAAATTAGAGATGTATGATTTAGATATCGAAAACATAAGGGACCAAGGGTATGACAACGGCTCAAACATGGCATCGAAAAAATGCAGAACTTAAAAAACGTATTTTAATCAAAAAATCTAGAGCACTGTTTATTCCAATGTAGTGTACATTCTTTGAATCTAGTTTTGAATGATGCATTACAACGGAGAAATCTCCGACTTCTTTGATATTGTACAAGAATTATATAACTTTTATTCCTCATGTGCACATCGCTGGGAATCAGCGGCGTAGCCAGGATTGCAGAGGGGGGGTGGAAAAAAATTCCTGAAAGATCTAGCAATCTTAAATATAATTGGGGTGGCTAATTATGTTTAAATTTTTTCAGGGGTGTAGGTGTCTCCCGATTTTAACCCTCTAAACTTAAACGATCCTTAAGCTCCTTAAACGTTCCTCGGACCTTCTTTTTTCTCCCTGATTAAAATCCAATCAAGAGTTTCTATATTAATCTTTGTTTTCAGCCTCGCCAGTAGGGCCGAAAACGTGGATTAAAATGGGAACGCCTAATTGGATTTTAATTTGGGGAAAAACGAGAGGTCCCGTTCCTCTAAGTTTTGTTTTTCGTAATAATTTTTTTAAACAATTTTTAGGGCATTTTATCAGGGGGGGGTGGAAATCCACCCAATCACCCCGCGCCTGCTGGGAATCATTGAAAACTCAAACGAATGACTTAACATTTAAAGGTGTTAGTGCTACTATGTGGGAATCCAGAATTAAAGCAATTAAACCATTGCAATACCATCTTTCGAACATCATTGACAGCTGGAAAGAATCGGGGAACGATCAGTAGAGAGACGAGAAAACTATACTCTCGGCCCAATCCCTTGAAAAAAACATTTTGACATTAAATTCGAATTTTCAATAATTATTTGGCATGACTTGTTAAGTAAAATTGATATTGTGAGCAAAGTACTTAACCCTTAATAACCTAGAGTTTCAATTTTGATACCAATTTTTTAAACCGAATGTTCACATTACTATTAGTTTTTTATCAAAATTGATACCTGTTTTTTTTCTAAATAAATATGTAAAATAAATATTGTGATTTTTTTAGCTACTTTTCTCTTCATCTAGACCCTCAAGCAAACACAGTAATATTAAAAATAAATCACTTTCGTAAATCAGGCTACTAAGGGTTAAGACTCCTGATGTCAGTCTATCGGAATCTGTTATTACCCTTAAACATTTTATATATATATATATATATATATATAAAGTTGAATTATTCATTTTGAAGTAGCTATTTTCTACGGGATTAAATATTTTGGAATTAACTGTCACGTTATTTAAATTTCGCTGCATTAACTGTAGCAACGATCAAGTGTCTGTGATTGTGTCACCGTTTCAAATATTACCAAACACAGGCATGTCCTCTATCTGAAATAGTAGTAAAAAATAATGATTATTGTAAATTTCGTTAATTCTTGTATGGTGCTTCGGTTAAACGAACGATATAGAAAAAAACTTTTAAAAAACTGATTAATTAAATTAAATAAACATGTAATTGTGTCACAGTTTTAAATTTTAATGTTATGAATTTTCAAATACAATTCTTCTCAACGTAATCGTCCTTTTTTATTCATTGTCGATAATTTTGTGATTTGTTCAATCGATCCACAAATGCAACCGTCCGGTTCAGACCGACCGATACCTCACTCGAGGTATCGATATACAGATGATCGACTGATCGAACCGAACACCAACCGTAACGAAACCGAACACCAACCGAGACGGAACCGATCGCCAAATAGAAAACGAAATACAACTCGAAAATCCCGCGGGACCGACATCAGAAGACATGTCGACCGATGGTCACTGAACCCGATCGGCACACGAGCGCCAAGTCCCAGTACATTTACGAGGTGCTGGTCACCGCCACTCGGTCCGATTGCCGGCACCACATCTTGGTTTTATTTTTTTTGAATATTCATTATCTTAACAGACGTGTGGAAAACGTGAATTTTATTTGTTAGTTAAAGTTCTTTAAATTTTTTGTATTGAATATACAAAAACAAAACCAATTCAATTAAATAATAATAATAAATAATAATAATTTTGAAATACTTTAAAATTAGTCAGCTGGGGAATATTCAATCTACAGGGAAATAGGAGACTTAATCGCAATTCAATAGATTTTGTCTTTCCATTCAATTTATCCATACTTCTTATAATAAATATTTTAATTAATAAAAAAATGTTAAAATATTTAAATGTTTTTATTGGAATATTTTATAATTAAAATTTATTTTATTTCCGAAAAATGAAAATTTTAATGAAAAGATTTCATGATCATATGTAATTTGAAAGAACTTTATGAAAAAAATGTTTAATATTTGTATTGATGTTTGAATATTAATGTAATAAATAAATTGTATTTAAATTTTGAATATGTCCAGAAAAATTATTCTTACTTATATTATTTATTAAGTAGAAGCAACAATACAAGGAACAACGCCAAGAACAATTTATTTTAAAAACAAAACTAACAACAGCTGCGGTGCATTTGAACAAATGTAAATAAATCCCCACCTCCTTGCCTTCAAGGACTATAGCCTGAGCTAAAAGAAGAGCAATCACCGACATCACAGCCGATTCCCTCATTGTGACTGGACAAGTTGATATCGTTCTGATCCCTGTCTCTAGTTATCCGTACCGCAGCATGAACTTGCTCTGCCACATTGACTCATGATGCAACTCTGTATTTTCAACCACATCACTAACAGCCGCTTTGTACTCTTCATCTCCGGCCACGCGATCCCCTTGATGGAAACTGATCGCTAAAAAATTTACCAATTCTCTCAATCGATCAAAATTTGATTGATGAGTGCCTTGTACCCGTGAAGGATATTTTAACCAAAAAGCTTGATTCCAATCCAACATTAAATTGATTTAAAAGCTAAAGTTTCATTTGGTCCCACCTGAGCGCATTCAGCAACTCCGATTCACGTTGATCATTTGTTTGGGCTTAGTCGATCATAAGACCCAAGGGTTATCACCTTAGAACCTACCTACAGACCTCGCCTCAACCCAAACTATAAGCCGAATCCCAACAAAGATCCCTTTGTTCTGGAGCAAAACGTTCAATAGACAATACTGTTACCGTCTGCAGCAGGGCCAACAGATCCACCAACTCTGACTCAATTATAGTCTGCCTACAAAACAAAATAAATGAAGGTCACTCTGCCAACACTTGAATAGTGCAATCGTCACTCTATACCAGGTCGACCAGGACTCCTCCATGACCGAAATTTCACCGATCTTCGCCTTTGCAACTCGAATAGCCTCCTTCATTTGATCGTCATTGCTGAGATTATTCCGATCTATCGAACTGAAAGTCAAACTTCCTAATTAATAATTAATTTTGGCACTATTTATTACCAAAAGTGATTTTTGTCGTGATAGCTTGTAGCAACAACACAGTGGGCAACGCCAAAAACAATTTATTTTGAAAAAAAACTAACACCGGCTTTGATGTATTTAATAATATTTGTTAGTAGACAAAAGATCTGCACTAAAATATATTTAATAAACTAAACTAAAAACACATTAATAAACACATACATCAGTTATATACTGAATAAAATGATAGTCAAAGGTTAACTCTGTTCTCGACCCCGTAATAGTCACATAATACAAATTTAGAAATATTCTAAATATGTTGATTGTGTAATACTATAATTAATTTTATAATATCTCACAATATTCAAATAAACCAACATAAGTTATTTTAATAAAATTAAAATATAATTCAAAATGATAAAGAAAATTCAAAAATGAATTATGAGGACGAAATTTCTGTCGCTGATGGTATTGTGAACATTTTATCCCCACTTAATTTAATAGTGATTTTTGAGACCTCGCTTCTGTTTGATAGTCATTTAAAAGATGGAGTTCGAGATTTCTTTGTGAAAACAAAATTCATTACAGTTTTACTTGTTAAAGAAAACTCATTTTTTCATTAAGAAAACAGTTAATATTCGACAATTTCGAACATAAACGTTGAGGCCAAAATTATAATCATAATAACCACTGTTCGGTTTCATTTTAAATAATTTTCTTTTAAAAAACAAATTTATTTTATCAAATTAATTTTATCAAAGTAAAAAAAAGTTAAATTTAATTTTAATATAAAAAATTATAAAAAAATATATAAATTTTTTTTATATAAATTATATAAAAACACGCTTGATTTGGAAATTTTTTATTTTTTTATTTGGTAATATATTTATGAGATGATATGTATATATATAAAAAAATTTATAAAATAAAAAAAACACACATACATTTTTTTATTTGATAATATATTTATATGAGATGATATGTATATATATTTATTTTCTTCGTATTAACATTAGGTTTAATATATTGGTTTTGTTTGAATAAATACGGTAACTCCGTATTATTTTTGTAGTTTTATATTAATAAAAATTATAAATCGATTTTATCGATTTTTTTATAAATGGATATCAAAATTTGGAAAAGATGCTTTATTGCAGTAGGACTGAATCGTTTTTTGATATTTGAACGAATGGTCTTAAGAGCGAGCATAAGTGCCGAACAAATTGGAAGCTGCATTGATGTCATAACAAACCAAATTATTTGTATGAGATATATTTATTTACTTTTAGAAAATAATAAGTTAAATAATTACAATGATGATTAAAATAAAAATAATAATGGATTAAATGATAATAATAAGAAGAAGAATATTGGAAAGAAAATGATAACAAATGTCCTCTCTCCCTTTCAACCATGAATAAAAAAGGAGCTTCCACTGCGCTGCTGCCGCAACAACCGCTGTATCAACCCCCGAGAAAGATTAGAAACATAATGGCATGCCTTTGTGGAAGCAATTTGAGAGTCATTGTACAGGACCCACGATGAAAAGGAGACTGATTTTTAGGAATGAAATTGCAGTATCGTCATCGATGTGGATGCACGATTATGATTATGAAAGTCTGTCGTACTGGTTGTGAGTGTGCGAAGTCCCTGAAGCTTGGTGTTTCGGGCTTGGAGTGCTGATGGTGAATCTTGTTGTAAGCAAAAGAATTTTATTGTGGTAAGTTTTTTTAATAAAAAAGATCTTGATGGTTCTAGTCTGGCTAGGTATCTTGCCTGATTGGGTGCAAACTCTTGCAATCTATTGGTTGAAAAATGATCGACAATGGTTTCCGTCGTGGAAGTCCTCAGTGGGAATGTTATTGTCAGCATTTGTTTATATCAATTATGGTGAAGATATAATGTCAAATTGACTATCTGTTGTAGATGACGAGACATGTGGTTTGATGTGTCTAGTTATCTTTCTTTTTCGATAAGAAAAGCAAGAACGGCACTATACATCACAAAACAGTATAGGTCATACAACTTTAAATAATAAATTTTAATTGTAGATTTTTTACATTTAATATTTACAAATATAAATTTATATCTCACACTTTTATTGAAAAAACTTATACATACTTTGGAAAATCAATTTTAAATAGCATATGAAAGTATTTCCCAATATTTCTCCTTTCAGGACATCTCTGTGAGGAATATTTCGAATGCTTGATGATTTGTGTTTGAATGTTGTGTTAATTTGGAATTATGTCTCTCATACCCAAATTAATAATTTAATTCTTATTATCTGAAAATAGGTAATGTTTTAATTTATTTCTAATTTAAAATAATTGTAAAATTTTAAAAAAGTTGATTAATTTATTTACGATTTTTAAATAATTTGAAATAATATTTTTTTAAATAATTAATAATCATTTTAATTTTTAACCAATAAAATTTGCAGTATGTATTTTAACAATTTATGTTAACCTCTATTTGGCAAGATAATAAGATTAAGTTCACTAATTAATTAGAAAGATGCTATAATACGAAAATTTCGACAAAGATTGTCCTGAGGACAATCATACTTGTATTAATATTAAAAATATTAAACGTCGTATTGGTGTTCTTAATAATCTCTGTGTTTCTTACTTGTGTATACAACGTGATCCTTGAAGACACGGCTCATGAAAACTGGTATTTTTGTCCAGTATAAACTCTTTTTTTAAGTGTGGAAGAACAAAACAAAACTTGGTATTAATGCCTGCTTAAACTTTTTGAAAGCTGTAAAAATTCCAGATTCCCAAATTAATTTTTAATTTCTTACTTTGATAAGATATTCAGTGGGTTCAGCTGCCGAAAATCTAAACTAATTTTAATGTTTTTCCTTTTTATAAACACTGATTAAAGGTGTATTCCACGTTAGTTTACATTTTCTGATTACAGTGGGACCCCGTTATAACGAACACCGTTATAACGAAGGAATTTTGTAGTCCATGCCGCATCCTACATGTTTCAATGTCTTTTCCCTTCCGTTATAACGAACCCCGCTATAACGAAAACCCCGTTATTGCGAAGAAAAAATGGCCCAAAATGTGGAAAATGGACCTCATTATAACGAAGTCAATGCTGCTCATATGGAAGCAACCATATGAATAAATTGCATTTCTGGGTGTGTGAGTTTTCAGTAATAGAGACGTCAGTGTCTGTCGTCAACTGACAGA
>MQRK01240202.1:4154-14644 GCA_001938485.1 Girardia tigrina | reverse complement strand
GCGACCCTTCGAAAGTATGAACGCCACCGAAATATAGTAAGATTTATTGATCGACGAGCAAATATTGCGCTGTCGCATTTTAGCATGCGGTCGATCGGTGGCCTTGTCCACATCAATAACATTGTGAGAAATATTCGGTGTGTGTATGTTTTTGTGTAATTCTCGCATGTTTGCGTGTTGTGTGTTGATTCGGGATTGTGTCTCTCCTAATCGATATTCTAATTCTTATATTATGAAACTAATTCATTCAAATTTATATTTAATATTCAATTTTTTTTAATGTTTATTATTGTAACTTTAAAATAATTTTATTGATTTTATTTTTATAAAATTTTGAATAATTAAAATCAAATTAATGTTTAATAATTAATAATTTTATTTAACCAATAAAATTTAAATTAAATATTTAAAATACAATAATTTTCTTCAAGTTAGTTCAGATTATAAGGAGGAGTATTAAACATTGAGTGATGGATTCAAGTACGAGCGATCCTATCAATTGTCAAAAAGGTGATCAAACTTGTCAATGTAATAAATGTTCTGTCAAATGTGTGAGCTCTGTTAACGATAACAACTAAATTTTATACGAATAAATAAAATTACAAAAAATAATTTTCTAATAATATATAATTTTCTTTACCATCACATATTGTAATTATTCAAATGACAATTCTGCTTGTGGTGTTAATAAATGTATTTTATTATTCGTTATCGTACAGTAATTTTTATAATATTTATTTTCATTTAAATAATTGTTACATGCGATAATAAAGAAAAAACCACATTGAGCCTGTTTAGATGAAATAACAATCCATTGATAACACAATCACAGCTTGCCTATATAAACTGATTTAAAATAGAAACTGGCCATTTGTTTTAAAAAATGTAAGTTATTACAATTTAACCAATAATTTTAATATTAATAATAGAAATTCTCAGATAAATCTTGTAAACTAACCAAATGACAAGCAACTTAACACAAATACCTGAATATTAATCACCATCTGATTCAGAAATGAGTGTTCGAGATAATGTAGTGACTAAGAAAAGGATGACTAAGAATTGTCGCATCTGGAATGAAGATTTTCGTTTTAAGTCAAGTGAAGAAGCACTAAGTAAAATTAAGGAAGAAAAAATATGGAGCTATTCCTACAAGAATAAAACGGACGAAAGAGAGAAAGTTTTTTATAAGTGTAATTTTGCTACGTTTAAGGGTAAGCAATGCGATGCCGGTATTTATCTCTAATATGATTCTACAAGTGTTGAGGTAATATTATTTCGAGCTAGAGCTGAACATAATCCAAAAATGAGCTGGTGGAATTTAGAATTAGACCTAAGAGAATTTTAGAAATTTTGAATGAGCGAGGAATTGAAAAGAAAAAAAATCCATTAATAATTCAATTATGAACTTTCCCAACTAAATTGAAAAAGGAAAAATACGGACCGGCTAAAATAAGTTTAGGAGAGTTTGAAGCTATACTCAAAGAAAATAAAAACGTGATAATGCTTTTATATTAGAATATAAAAGCATTACGAGTACTTTCAAGGCTTTCGTCACAACTAAAAGACTATTGTGTATCGCTAAAGATAGAAAAAATCTACATGCCGATGCCACTTATAAATTGAATTGGCAAGGTTAATTTGTGGTACGATCGACTCAGATTGACATTTAATCCATATTGACTTGCAGTCTGTACAAATGAAAAGACTATCGATTTAATTTTCATTTTTAAGAGTATTGTTGAAGGTCTATCAGAGATTCATAATCCGTCTTTTGAACCTGAAATACTAGCTTGTGACGCATCGGCTGCAAAAAACGCCTTCATTCAACATTTAAATAAGTACCGAATTATAATGTTGGGCTCATATGTGTCGTGTTTGTGCTAAACACGTAGTGAAAATAAATGTTTTACTTAGAATTTATTGAATAAAATACTTAGGTTTTTAATAAAAAAATACATAGCGTTTTAATAATTATACATAACGGTAAAATTTTTCTGATTTAAAACTCATTTTCTTCTTGAAATCTGACGATGACGGTTATACCGTCAAAATTAATTGCCATGAAAAATAAATGTTTATTTAACAAATGTCGCTTTTTTATGATTTTCATTTATTATTTTTCAGATTCTTTTAACTGTTATTATTACAATTTCTAACGAACACTGATATCATTATCATTATTGATCTCTGTTATTTCTGATTGTCACTATTGATTTACTAACATTATCGATCACAAAGCTTGTGTCTGAAAATCTTTTTGAATTAAGAGAGACATTTTTATGGAAAGGAATCAATCAGTAGAATACTAAATTTGAAGATCTGTGTTTCAATTGTTAGTGAAATGAGTCTCTCTCATTGTTATAATTACATTTATAACAACTATTAAATTATAATGACAATTTCATTTTATTTGTAATTGAAATAGTTCAAATAATAATCGATCTTCCTCAAATGTCTCTCTGGAATCAGCGCAATAAATCGATCCAGAGAGAATTCACCTCGAAGATTATCTTAACACATTATGAGCGGCTAGCTCAGGATATCGACCAGTGCTGCGTAGCGGGCCAATTTGCCAGCTAAGCAAAATATATGCGTGTGAAAATAAACTTGATAGACGTAAAAGTAATGGTTATTTTTTTGCTAAATTTGGTATTGAGTCTTATTTGGAACTATATTTTATATACATTAATTTTTATTTTTTATTTGATAAGTATTATTCAGAAATTCGTGAGATTATGCAGGACTCACTTGTTCTATAAAAATACAATATTACAGTCGAATTTCTTTTGAACAAAATTATACAAAAACTATACAATAAATATTACAAAAATATAAAGCCATTCGAATTATAGGCCGTTGTACCCAATTCCACGGGCCCAAAATAAAATAGTCCGATAATATATACACATGTAAAAAATTACGCAACCAAATATACAGTTTATTTACATCCTAAAATAGTTACAAATATATACATATATATATACAGGGTAATATACTACTTAACAAAGTTTTCTCTAGTCAAGACTAGTTCATAATAATTTTCTTGAGTGTGACATTTGAAGAAACAATCTCCCCGATACAGCGAAACTTTACAAAATTCACTTATGTAAAACGTTAAACATTTTTTATATGCGGTACATACGTTTTCTTGATGTTAATATAAGCTTTTTTAAATGTTACTCTTAGATAGCTGGATCCAATGTTCCTTTCTACCAGTTCTTTCATTAGATCCAGGATAGATTTTGCCTTTGAAAGCGCGATCTTAGTTTCTCTTCACATGTTTCACCTGCCGCTGTTTCATACTTTATTATGACATCCATAATCATATATGGTGACACTCATACGATTTTCCTCTCCTCTTAAAATCCCATAGTCTTTGCATGCATGTTAAAGCTCATTATGAGTGTTTCCACTTTTTCTTGGATCCAGCAAATATCTCCGGACCTATAATGTTCTGAATCACGTGGTCGTGTGTCACCATATTACCATTTGAATAGTCTTTTGGACAATTGTCAGCCAAGCTTTCATAATTTAACATCTCACTAAGTTGATAAAGTTTTGTTAATATCTTGTTAATAAACAATTATTTGAACAAATTTTCATTTAAAATTATTTTCCGATTTAATTTTTAAAGTTCTACTTTTATAATTTTATCTAAATATTAATTTAATTTTAAAAATGATTTTATTTAAGAAAAAACATGTATTTAATCAATTTACAAATAAGTTAAAAGTAACTTACTTTATTTAAATTTTTGATATTAAAATTTGAAACGATTTAATATTTAAAGTTTTTTAATATCTTATGCTTTAATTTAAAATGCAACTTATACTCGAATAACTATTCATCGCGAACATCCAAAATATTAATTTTCCACCTGGGTGGAAAAAACACCTTTCAAAGTACTAAACTTTACATACAAAATTCAACATACTAATTCCAACATACCAAATTTAAAAAATTTCTCACGATAACTATAATTATTATGAAGAATATATAAAAAAATTTTAATAATAATTAATTTTTACTTTATTTTTGAATATATCTTTTGCCATTGATTCTATTTTTTCATTCATTGTTTTCATGTCAGTTTTTAGTTGATCATTAATTTTCGTCTACACAAAACATCCAATCAGTAAAGAAGTAACATAAAACATTTACTTGATTTAGTTTATTTTCAATTTCGATAAGTTTTTCTTTAAATTCTCTGTGATTACTCTCATATTTAATCTTGGAATTTTCATAAATTTTCTGAAAGCAACACAAATTTTATCAATATTTATAAAACCATATTTTCATTTGAATAAAGACTTGCTTTCTATTTCTTCTATTTTAAAATTTATTTCTTTATTTTTCTTCTCGTATTTTAATATGACATTAAAATTAACTTCCAACTTTATATTACTATTATAAAAAATCGTAATTTTATATAAATGAATATTATTTAAACATACTTTTGATTAATTTATTCAAAAGAATTTTTTATTGTCGTAATTTATTTTTTATATAAGAGGTTATATCTAAAAGTAAATGTGTTGCAACTAAAGTCCGAAAATAAAAGCAAGTAGAACACATTGTGTCATGTGTTAGGTAAGACAGATTTAATGAACACGTATTGGAATAAAGATTATATATAATGTAAAATACAAATTGTGAATACAAATTTCAGATGAAAATTATTTAAGTGTTAATCGTATTCCCTTTATTACTAATAATTCGATATTTTATCTTTTACATTACACATTATTTCAGAAAAACCTTTTTTATACAAAACTGTTCTCAAAAAATTCAATTGGTTTAAATTTTTTTATTGATCATAAAAGTTGATGACCGAAACCTGTTCATGAACTAAAGACCCACATTTTGCATTGATAATTGTAAAAAAAGTGATTAGCCCAAAAAAGAGTGTATGCGTGTAAAGCACAAAAAAGTATAACACTGTATCTAGGTCTTTTTGTCTCTTATTTAGAAATTTTTCATATTACTGCTTATATATCACAAAACATCAAAGTTTCGTGAGCACAAAATACTTACTTTTAGGAAAAGGAACATCACATTTAATTTTTTTATTAATATTACAAGTTTGAATGTCCTCACAACAATCGTTTTCAAAGCTTTCATATAATCTAATTCTTTTAATTGATTAATAACTTTAATTTTATTATCTGAGTAAATGAAGACTACGAAAACGTTAAAAAACTTCCTACAAATTTTATGGGTTAAAATTAAAACAAATTATTTAAAATTAATTATTAAATTTATTTATTTAAAAATTGTAAATAAAACTAATAAACTTATTTAAAATTTTACAATCATTTTAAATTCAAAATAAATTTATACATGTATTTTCAGATAGCAAGAATTAAAATATTAATCAATCATCAAGCATGAGAGACACAATTCCAAATCAACATACAACATTTAATCACATAACATCAAACATTCAAAATATTTCTCACATTACCATCACCACTCTTTTTGGGCAAATCACTTTTTTACAATTATCAATTTGAGAGTATTTGTATTTTATTAATTTGGAGATTGATTCTTTTTTACTACTGTGATTAAAAAAGTGGTGTTGAGATTTTGACTATACAAAGCATTTTTAAATTTGGATTCTCCCGATTGGCTTAGACAAACCTTTTTAAAACAAAATATTTTTATTTAATAAATTTTGCCGTATTGACGAATTCTTTGATTGATAAATTTTGGACTTTAACGAATTTTTGTAATCAAATTTAAAATTATTTCTTTTAAATTAATTTTGAAACGAACTGTTTTTGAATATTTTGAACTAATGTTGAAACAATTTACTTGACTCATTCTAAATTGAAATATTTTAAAGACTTGCTTTGCCTTTCTTATTTTAACAAAATGAACTCTATTTACAAGTATAGATATGCTACTTCATTCGATTTAAAATTTACTCAGTATGAATAGCAGTTACTTCCCTGCCATGTATCTGATTCCATTGGTGAATCTCTAGGGAAACCTGTGGACTCTACTGAACATAACAGTCTATATTTTTGTATGATCCCCTCACATCCTTTTCTTGAGGAATATATTAAATTTAGTATGCTGAAAATAGTACGTTAAGTTTTGTATGTTGAATTTAGGATTCAGAGATGTGCTTCTCTCAATAAGATGGTTATGAGGGGTTAATTTAAATTTTTATCTCGCCTGAATAATTAATTATTTTTTAATTTAAAGGATAAAATATTTTTCTGTTAATATGCTTATTCAATATTTAAAAAAAATTAAAAAAAGATATAATAAAAGAAAATCATAAAAATAAAATATCTATTTAAAATTGAAAATATCTTTAATGTATCTATTAAATATCTTAAAATTAAAAATGTCAAGAAAACAAAAATATTAAATATGTATTTATAAATAAAAATATTTTTAAATAAACTTGGAAATAAATTTTGAAAATAAAGTTTAAATAATTTTTGAAATAAATTTTCGAAATAAATTTTCAGGATTTTAAAAATTAAATCGAAAAGAATTTAATAGATTAATTTGGGTCGAGATAATTAAATTAACAGGAAAATTTGTTTTAAATTTGTGAATTGTTATATAAATAAATTTTTGGTGTTAAAAAAATGAATCTAGATATTGAGGTAGCAACCACTTCTCACAATGGTAAATGAGTAATTTAGTTTTTCGTGATGAATAGTTATTTGAGACTAGTTTGTATTTTAAATTTCAACATAATATTTTAAAAAAATTAAGATATTAAAACTTTTTAATTTTAATATTCAAAATTTTGATAAAATAAATAATTTGAATCCTAATTATAATTTGAATAAATAAATATTTTTTCTGTAAAGAGAATAAAATTTTATAAATTAAATAATTTTTAGATAAAATAATTAACAAAATTATAAAAGTAGAATTTTGAAAGTAAAATCTGAAAGTAATTTAAAATAAAAATTTGTTTGAATAATTGTTTGTTATTGATACATTTTACAAAATTTTATCAATTTAGCCAGATGTCAAGTTATGAAAGCTTTACGGAGAATTGTTTCAAAGACATTTCTAACTGTTACCAAAAATATGTGAAAAATAATATTGATTTTTTTAATGGCTTTCTACTGTGTGTCCACTCTTTTTGACCCTCTCTGGCTTAATCTATCGTTGTTACTAGCTAAAGTCTGGCCTTAATTCTAACTTTCTTTCTTCTTCAAGTTTGTTTAGACATTGCAACGAAGTTTCTCAGTTTCGTCTCTACAATATATCTGCTTTTTCATGTGATTCTCCTTTTATGTATTGGATTTCAATATCCAGATTTCTTAAAAAGTTCATTCACGTTTGAAATGGCGTCATTAGAGGTTTATTTGTTTGTAGCAGGAATAATATTACTTTGTGGTCTACTAGATATCTGAAATTGAAAATTTTAATTTATAACGTTCAAAAGTTTTCGAAAGCATTAAATCCTAACATCATGTATGCATGAGCTCACTAAATCTCTTTTAATAATAATAATATATATATATATATATATATATATATATATATATATTATTAAAAACATTATTTCAATAGCCTGAAATAATCATCACATCTATTGTTTAGTGACACAAGAATTATAAAAATAGTATCTCAAATAATTTACTTCGTCTTCATTCAATTTTTTGTCCATTTGCATTAGTTTTTCTTTGAATAATCTATTTTCACATTCACATTTCGATTTTGTATCATTAATCGATTTCTAAAATATAAAATTTAGAGCAAATAATAATATAGAAAAAAATTATCAAATATTGAATCAGAATTTCCGGTATATATATACTTCTTATATGATTATTATTTTATTAATTTTGAAAAAAATCTTTATTTTTCTCTTTCATCTTTCTTCGTTTTATTTTTTAATTATTCAAGTTAAATTAGTGACGCAACTTTATTTAGTATTTTATATAAAATAGCAAACTTCTTCTTCCTTTAATTGATGTTCCATTTGTTTCAGGTTTTCTTTCCATTCTCTATTTTCTCTCTGAAATTTAAATTCCGAATCAATAATCAATTTCTGAAAATATATACATATTATGTAACAGAGGTGCTCAAATGTGACTCTTTGAAGAGTTTCCTGTGGCTCCTTTAAAAATTACGGAAAAAGTTAACAATGATATAAAAAATATTCATTCTTTGCGATTTGTTTAGTATGTGACAGAATTTTAAATGATAATCTAAAAATAATAAAAGCATCATTAATTTTATTCTCCAATCCACTCTGAATTCTCTTTTTCTAAATATAAAATACATATTACAATGGTTTATCGCCTTTCAGTATGTTTTTTTAGAATTTAGAAGATCTTTTATTGAAAACAAATTTTAAATTAATATTTATTATTTATCATTTAATTTAATATGTATCTTTCATTTTATTGTTATTTGTAAAATATTTTCATGCTAATTTTATTGAATTTTTTTATCCACTATTTTAAGTAAAAATTATTTTAAATTGTATTTTGTAACAAAAATTTATCAAAAACGTTTATTAAATTTTCGTCTATTATTTTTATTTCTATCATTATAACACCAACCTGGCGTCTACTTTCTATTTTCTGCACAGCATATGCATGAGAAGCATTGTCCTCTACACAAAAGTTTGTAAAATCTAAACATCCTTTCCAATTAACAAATGACCATCCAAACGACTTTTTGAAAACTAGTTTAACCAATTTTATACCAAACTTTAAAGATTTGACGAAAATAGTCTATCAATGACAGATGTAATAAATGAATTGGTTTTATATTATTTCTTTTGTTTATTTTGAAACTTAAATCTGTAATTGTTTTCTTTTAATACTGTATCAGTTTATGTTCATGCAGATAATCTAATAATCTAATGTAAATTGCATAGCATTTGTTTTGTATTAATTATCTCTATAAATATTATAAGTGAGGCTCTTGAAAATATAAAAAATCGATGCAACTCCTATTGACCTCATACGTGGACACCAAGGTTTCGTTCGTTTGTGTTCGTTTTTTCGAGATAATATTCCGACTATTTACCTATGGGTTTCTATACATGTGTACAGACAGATTTTCGATATCTTACTACCTTCACCATCTATACCCTATGGGCATTATGTCCCACTTTAAACTATATTATATTAAAACATGAATATATTGCACTTTGCAAAATTTTAAACTTATTGATTTTGCACACTTGCACATGTTAAATATTGATTTGCACATGTGCAGTATTGATTTTGCACTGTTTTTGTGTAATTTTGGTGGTTTTTAAATGTTTTCGATGATTTTAAGGTGATTTTCGTGGTTTTTAGGGTAACAGTGATGGTATCTAAGGTACTTTCGATTGTTTTTATATATAATATTAAAAGGTTATATATCATGGTTACGGTAACCAAGGTACTTTTGATGGTTGAGGCCTAGGCTCAGCTACTTAGCTGATTATGTAGATGTTATGTTTAATGTTCTTGTTTAATGTACTTGTGATTGATGAAGAGGTACATTAGGCGATGCATGAAGTATTGTTTGATGGTAAACAACATAGATATATCATAGGGATTTCTGAGCACTAATGATTTTTGAGCACTTTTTTGAAAATATCAGTAATGTTCGAAAAATCGATTTATCTGCACTTTATCAAAAATGTTGATGTGGAATCTGAATGTACGTATATGAATTACTATACAAGTGCATCAGCACTTTTTTGATTTCGGCATCCTTGTACCTCTAAAATCGATGTGCATTTTGTGTAAATTTGTACAATATGTTAATTATAGGGAAAAGTAATCAATATATGAAATTTCTAATTGCATATTTAGATAGAGAATCACAATGTGCATCAAATACATGATATCGATTTTTAACACTAGCACTTTTGAAAAATTTTATGTATTGATGTTTTCACTTTTGCACATATGCAACTTAAAAAGCACTGTGCTAGCACATTAGAAATGTGCGGCGCGATGTGCACTATCGATTAGCACACCTGGGAACTATTCAGCAATCGATTAGCACTTCTTTCTTCGGTTGCTGAGGAAAAAAAATCAAAATTGTCACGGGTGTCAAAACTCGTACATCGGAGAGACAAATCGTCATCTCAAAACCCGGATTAGCGAGCACTCGCAAATGAGTCAATCGAGTAAGGTTCTTGATCATTGGTTATGTTGTAAGGATAGAACCTCATCCATTTCAAAAGATGAGTTTTCTGTTTTACAAAAGGGTTTTAATTCACATTACGAATGACTGTTTTGTGAATCTCTACTAATAGGACACTACAACCCATCGATTAACATTCATAATGGGCAAAGTAAGGTTATTTCAATACTTAAAATTATTAATTAAAATATTTTTTGCCATTATTACCCAATAATATTTTTATAAATAATAATGTTTAATTTTTTCGTCACCTTTTAAAGTAAATTATATTTATTAAAATTGTAAAAATTGTATTATTCAAACAATTCAATATTCATATACTAAACATCCGAAAATTGCTGATGATGATGTAT
>MQRK01240194.1:2884-13312 GCA_001938485.1 Girardia tigrina | reverse complement strand
ATATATATATATATATATATATATATATATATATATATATATAAAATATATCTCGTACTTTCCAATATTTTTTCCAGGTAACTTTTTTATTCAAAATTTCTGATTTTCTTTTATATGATTTTCGTAACGGCTGTCCCAATCACTTCAACTGTTCAATCAGTTCAGAAAACAACAGTTGTCTAACAAATCATCCTTTTAGAACCACTTTAAAAAAATAACAGCTGTCAGATCTTTAAAACTTTTGCACTTTCTGCTAAATATAATTAAGGGCGTTTCACTTTTCTTTAATTAATTAGTATAATTTTTTGAGTCCCTCTTTTATAAAATCTTTCCTCTTTTATACCCTTTCTTAGATTTTTATTCTTTTTATTTATAATTTTGGTATGTCTGTTTATTTCCCTTACGAAAATCCCATATTATTTTACCTCAAATATTTATATTTATTTTAATCAATTTTAATTTGATTATTTATATATAGTTCATATTTAATATGGTAAAGAAGTAAATATTTCTATTTTACTTCAATTAATTTAAGCAAAAACTTTTTTTAAAATACTTTTATTAAATATTATACTCAACATGAATATGAATATATTTATTAATATGAATAAATAAAATCAAATAAGAAATTGATTATTTGATAAAATAATCAAAATGAAATGTCTTTGAGTCGTATGCGTTTACAACAAAGATTGTTGGATCTACTGTGTTTTTTTTCTGTCGTAAACTGGAAATTTACTTACCTGTACAGAAGAACAGATCGAAGTCCAATCTTGATTAGATTAATCCAAAATAAAAAAAAAGATTCGAAAATTTCAATTCAAGAAACAATTCCACAACAACATTCTCTATATCTACCTGAATTTCCACAATTCTGTTTTTATCATTGTTTCTTTCAATCGACTAACAGAATTCCAATAAATATTTCATTACGTGCATTCTAACTTCATTCGCATTTATGATCCTGATAGTTATTTTTATTTGATTATATTGTATAAAAATAAAAGTTTATTATATATTTTTATTTATATAGTTTTTATGTTAAAAGAGTTAATTGAAATTCGTTTCGGTTAGCTCTTGTACAGAACTGAACCCACTTTCCTAATAAAATCGAAAATCCGATTACAATTACCGCTTATCAACAGAAGATTCATATTATTGACTGAGCTATCCAAAGTTGATATCGGTATCTTTATGGCAGTCTCTTCCAACTGTTGTGGTCGAGAAATTGAAATTTGAATCATAAATCTAAGAGGAGAAAATAAAAGAAGGAACACCATCTAAGTGTGACACTACGGCCCGGAACCCATTAAGAAATTTATTGGGAATACTAAACCTATTAAAAAATTGTTTCCGAAAATATTAATAAAACAACACCGAAAATATTAAAGACCAGTTAGACAAAATACATTTATTCAAATTTCAAAAAGAAAAGAGAAGATAATAAAGTCCTGATGGCAGCTTGAGACGATCCCGAAGACGGCCGACGACGTCCAAAGGTCCGAGAAGAGTCCAAACCCTGGAAAAGAAAGAATTAATTGAAAAATAGACCCCGAAAACTAATAAGATCACCTCCAAGGCGATCCGTCAACATTATGAGGTCAACCGACCCTCCACTTGTAGCCCCGAAGACGAGGAATCCCTGAAGGTCACCCGCAAAATCCTGACGCGTTACCCTGAGGAGTTGTGCCCCTGTAAAGATATATGGATTAATTGAAAAAGGACAAAGGCCAACTAAGAGAGACAAAGAACAGTAAACAAAACTTACCATGAGTCAGGCCCACAAAGAAAAACAACATCATGCGATGAATAGTCATCGATGAAAAAAGAACCGCTTGACAAGCAGTCACTGTCTGGAGTCAGACACACTGCCTAACAACAACCTGTACCGGCTAATCAAAACAAGAAATCATCGTTACTGGCCAACCAGAAATGGCCACGATGAAAACACACCCCGATAAGTGAGATGATGAATGTTATAAATATAACATTCATTCAGAAAAAACCACCAATTTTCCAACATAATTTAAAAGCGCAAAATTTTTCGACGAATTTTAAAAAAGAAAAATATTCGGAACGTTTGACCAGAATTCAACGCGAGAACCCAGACGACTACAAAGAAAAGGAACCCCGACTAAGAGACGTACAACTAGACGAGGACTCGACGCCGTAATTGACTAAAGAGAACGAGCGATACCGAACGAAGTATTCCACCTCCGATGAACAACCCTCAGGCATCTCGACCCGATCGACGCGCCGACGAGCAAAAAATCCAACTCAGTATTACTTCAGAGCGACTCACCGCACGGACCCCCGGGCGACTACAGTTTCACTGTAATCCTTAGCGTACTTTGGTAATTATTTTATTATACGCAATAAATGTATTTTAGTGAAATCCATGCGTTTTAATTTTTGATTAACTTTTAATGTGTTTAATTTTTTTTGACGATCTAGACGTTTTATTTAAGAGGACGATTTAGGGGTATTATCGACAACCTAGGTTGAGGTCGCTACAGGCGCGAACGCTTGTACTTTTACCACCTTATTTAACCCTTTAGCCACCGTTCGTCGTCCCCGCCGCCGCCGCCGTCTTCCTAACTTATGCCCCGAGAGAATCTGCGTTCAAACGCACAATGGAAAAATGTCGGGAACCACACGGACCCGATCATCGTAGAGGTTACTTCAGTGTCACTCGAGTCGTTCCTTCAAGAGAGTCGCAACGAGTTGTTTCCAGATGACGCGACGTCGCGAGTTCGCCCGTGCCGAACGACTAAGCGTTCAAAGAAGAGTCTTTAAAAAAAACAATACAATTTTCCTTGTAAATATAATTTAAGTTATAATTTTAGTTGTCACTTTATTAATGTTATAGGTTGATTACGGTGATTAAGTTATATATTTAGGAGTAAATTTACTAAGTAACTATTTCGAATTAGATTGGCGAGCTATTTTTCGATTATAATTGATTGACATAAATAGGAAGTTTAAGTTATGATTCGTGAACTGATATAGCGAAAAGTTATTTATTGCGAATTTAAGAATCTATCAAGCAAATATCGCTAATTGAATATAAATATTTGTATTTAATATTGAATATAAAATTTAAAATGGGTGAAGCAAGACAAGTTGATTAGGATGAATTACCTGTTCTGTGGACAGATCCGCACAACTATTTCATTTAAAATTTTCTTTTTTGCCTCAATAATCTTAATTTTTTATTGAAATCGAAAATGTGCCCAACGGTAGAGATGGAATTGGGACTTTTAAAACAAATAAAGTTAGAAACCGAATAATAGGTAATGAATTTTATCATTGAATTTTTTTTGGAATTTATCTAATGAAATTTTAGTGAATATCATTTAGTGAATATTTTAAATATTATTGAATATTATTTGGTAAACATTTGGGATGAAATCGAAATAAGTAAATTCGCAACTATAGACTTGCGTTAAATGATAATATCGAGAATAGTGATTTTAAGATACCATTATAGGTATTATAGTAATATAATATAGTAATATATTACTATAATATAATATAGTAATATAGTAATATAGTAATATATGTCAAATGATAAACCAAAATATTATGATAAGGTGTGAATGAATTTAGCAATTTTTAGAATTCTGGATTTTAATAGTTCATAATTTTAATAACCTGAATTCAGTAATCTGAATATTGATAATAACTCAGCAATAAATATTTTGACTATGTTAATAACGTGGCGATGATAAATTTCGCTCGATAGATTTTGAGTCAATGTTTTAAGTATTTGCGGTAACAATATGAAGTGTGAGTAGCAGAGCTGCTGTCGACTATCTAAGGCTGTGACAATACCGGACGAATTATCGATAGTTTTTCAGGGTGTAATAAGTTTGACAATCTGTCGACGATCTTTTGTTTAAGCTTTTCTAACGCGCTTCTCTTCTACCGAGATAATGACCGCTGACAAATCTATTTCCTTTTAGTAATAATTCAACCTTTAATAACAGAAACGAAAATACAGAAAAAATAATAACTTTATCATCCCCGAACGACACTCCGCTAGGTGGGGGGCCCATAGCCCATCCCGCCTTTACTAGAACCCGCAGGCCCTTCAGACTCGACACTGTTAGACAGATATCCAGCGAGAAGAGGCGTCCGACCCCTATATAGGTAGATAATAAAATGAACTGTGAACAAGACATAATTTAAGATAGGGTTGTGGCTGACCCCTAATAGCCACTGGGGGCTCTGAGCACTTAAAATCGTTATGAACAAAAGGGTCGTGACACAACGCTACAAAGAAATACGTTGTAAAAAGTCTTCAGACGATGAGAACTGCTGAGAAAGTTCATACACTGAACGCTGAGTAGTCCTGAGAATCGTGATTTCATCATGATTTAAAAACAACACGTGCTAAAAGTCCATCAGATCGTGAGAAGATTTTATAAAAAGTTTCTTCACTACGCTCACCAGATCTATCAAGTGTCCTCAAAACTGGTTTAGAGTCAGCAACGCATGCTGGTAGATCTTTGGATTCGGACTGTGAGGTTTGGTTAGTGGAAGAGTTAACAGACGACTTTTTTTGGTAACACGGAATGATATGACGAAAAAGTTTTTTCGATAGCAGATTGAAGAGCTTTGATGAGGTTTCTGTATCGTGATATTTTGATAGATGTTTCTGAGTATCCATAACAGGCTCATTAAGTTCAATAAATCACATGATGGTATCCTGATTTTCAATTTATCGATTTTCACACGAAGCAATAAACTTCAATTTATTCTAAAAGCTTTTGGAGGTAAATGGCTTTTAAGGAGATTGAAAAATAGCTGACACCTTGTGAAACTATGCCACGCATAGTTCGGAGAAAAGATATACCTGATAGTTTAACGAGAGGCTAGTTGAGATTGTGGCTTGCGCAATGCACGTAAATTACTATAGGATAAATATCCAAAATTTGATTTTGAACACCTTCAACACATCCTTTCATGACACTTGCAACATCACAAATTTGTCCATTCATAGCTCACATCAATACCACCTTTTATTAGTTCTATTATTATGGTTTTAGTAATTCACTCTACTGATAGAACTTCTAATTGGGAAAAACCGAGAAATCTTCACGTACGTTGTCTTAATGAACGTTATTGGGTTCGTTATTAAAATTCAAAGTCATAATTTGCAAACTTTATTTCTAATACAACTTTCATTATTCAAACAAATTTATGAGGAACAATATTTCAGTTACATAATCCAGATCTTAAAATTCTAAATATAAATAATAATATCGATGTATAAATATATATGGTATTTTATTCAATTTTGCATAAACCATATTTTGTTTTTGCTTTATTAATTTTTTACAATGTTTATTAATTGAAATATAAATTTAGATCTTTAAAAATATTTTAATGGACATATCCCGTAAAAATTCAATTCCTAAATAATTTTTCTTTAATTTTAAATCATTCGATTATAATTTTTTTTGATAAAACTTTCCCATTGACAATTAAATTCAGTAAACATTATGATTTTATTTTAAATAATGTTACAAGACATATCAAAATCAATATTCTTTAACTCCGTAACTGTTATTTTAATTGTGAATTTTTAAAACTTAATTTTTATAAAAATTGTCCCAATTTAATTAAAATATTATCATTACACTAGTATTTTTTTTACAAAAATTATTTCATTTTAATTAGTAAAATACTATCTGTGAACTATAATTTTTCCAAAAATTATTTCAATTTAATTAGTAAAAATATTACCTATAAAATATATTTTTTATGAAACCTTATTAATTTTAATTAGTAAAAATATTATCTATAAACTTAAATTTTTTATTTAAAAAATTATTTAATTTTAATTTTAATTTCATTTTTACAGGTAATTTTTAACTGATTATACGAAGTATTCCAATGCATTGGAAGGACTATGTGGAAAGAATAAAGCAAAAAACTAATATGGACAGATGAAATGAATGAGGCATTTAAAAATTAAAGGAAAAAACGATCAATACACCAATCCTAGCATACCAAAATTTCGAAAAAGAAGTTATATTGGACACAGATGCCAGTTGTGACAGAATTAGAGCGGTGATATCACAGAAGGGTAGGTATTGGAAAGAAAGAGTGATTGCATATGCATACCACAAAATGATCTTCTAGTTAAGGCACTACTGAAAGTCAAATTTGATTCCAATGGATTAGTAGGGTTCCGTTGCAGTTTAAAAGATGTGTATCCAGCTTTATTCACACGAGCAATGTTATCATTCATACTATTTCAACTACTTACTTATAAGAAGGGTTTTCTACACTTGTCTCAATTAAAACAAAGGATAGAAATATATGGGTTACATCAAATGACAGTAGTCATATACATTACTAAACCTAGTGTAGCAACAATCTCATTAGATTTCAATAATTTAGGCATTGTGTTACGATCACAGAGTTAACGGACATAACCCGAAAGAAAACCCTGTCGCTACCCACACCCCGTACACCCGAGACCATTGAGGAAGATTGTGGGGATAGTCTAGCTTGACTATTCCCGATTAGTTTTAAATTGGTCCCGAGCATTTTGGGGCAGCGGATATGTGAGGAGTTTCCCTGAGTCCGTCCCAATTACCGCTTGCAGCTTCCCGGAGTCCTTTGAGGTTTCCTAAAATAAAATAGAAAATTAATTAGTTTAATTAGACTAATTAAAAACTTTACCTAAAATAATCTAAGCCAAAATACTCCAGACAGATGGAGAGCGGATGCCGAACAATAAACAGTTCGACGATGATACTTTGATTGCGCGGTAAACAGGCCGGACGACCCCGAGCGCAGAACCCCGATAGGCGAGCTACGGAAACTAAATATTTAGAAATTAACCATTAACAAGTTACCTTGACGTAGGATGTCGTAGATTGGACAAAATAAACAATCATTGTCCTTCCTGTCGCGCACGCAGGATGCCGAAATCTCAAACGGCAAAGTATTAATACGTGAATCAGTTCGCACGACGACGACAATAGCTACGACCACACTAACTATGACAACGTAACTACGTGATTTTATTGCAACACTCGCACATTATTTTAAAAACGTACTAGTATCAAAACCTGCTAATTATTCGGTTATAATTTGGAGAGCTAGCGTATTACCTTTGGAGTACGGTTAATTATCATCTATCATTATTATTTGATTTATAATTAATAAACTGATTAATTCTCGTCAATTATTATCCGATTTATTATTAATAAACATCTATTCATATGAGCCAGTCTTATTTATTTAATAATTATCGTCTATCGTTATTATTTAATTTATAATTAATAATTTGATTAATTCTCGATTATTATTATTATTTGATTTAAACATCTATCCATATGATAGAGTCTGATTTTATTTAATAACGTCTTATTATAATCTCTACTGAATTATATTACAATAATGAGTACCAAGTTAATGGAGTCGACTCTAGTCGTCACAAAAGTAGACACGGTCTACCCAAGCAAATGTGGATACGATTTTGGTTCGTCTCCACACTCAAGGGATCCAGAATGGGTGTTCTTGGGTGCTGATGCGTAACCTGGTCGTGTAAATAACTGCAGGAATAAATTACTGTAAATTGTTAAAAGTAATTTAAGAAGTAATAATAATGATTAATTTAATTGTTAACTATGATTGATTTAAAAGTGTAACTAACTAATTACTGTAAAGAATTATAATTAATTTAAGAGGTAATGATAATGATTAATTTAATTGTTAATTATGATTAATTTAAAGGTAGAAGCCCCAATTTGAAGTGGTAATTCTGAGATCAAGTTAACTTCATTATACTTTGTGGCATTATTTAATTATAATTTAATTTTATTCTATTTTATTTGTTGGGTAATTTTAATTTAATTATATCTAGTTAATTTCGAGTAATAGTAATTTCATGCAAGTAGAGTGTGTTGTGAGACTCATGCGGATAATCGTAATTACCGTAAAGTATAAGAGTTTCATAGCCAGTTCAATTACTTCATTTGATTAACGGTTCGAAAAAACTTTTATTTGTAAATTCTTAATTTGGATTAAACTAATTAATAATTATATTTTAATTAAGTGATTCGAGAATTGGGATTTCATTATTTTATTATTATTATTTGGCAGCTTCGTAAAATAGATTCGATTTTATTTAATCATTCTTTTATTTATTTGTTTAATAGTCATTTTTCGGTATAAACTCGTAATTCATAATAGATTTTGTTTTGACGATTTTATTGATTTCGGTTTTGAAGAAATAATGGCTTAAGCTGTGAGATTAGTTATTTGAAAAGTTAATTATGACATCAGGGTGGATTTAAATATGTTGCTTTGGATGGATATTTTCGATATTAAATAATTTTGAAATCACTAGTGAAAGTTACAAGAGAGGGATAATTAGAAATCGGTAGTACGAGATGAAGTATAAAGTCAAAGTATAAAGTACAAAGTCACTGAATAAATTTATGAATGAGAATAAATAAGAAAAATTGATATAAAGATCTGTATAAATTTGTAAATTGGTTTATGAAAATTTATGTAAAATCATGAGACGAGAGTTACAACTGTGATGGTTACAAGAATAATATAATGTGATGTTAAAGGTCAACAAAGATAATAGAGCGACAGAGGGTCACGTACGTACTATTAGAATTAGCAAATTCCAATGATTAAGCTTGACGTTAGGAAATAGTGAAGAGAGGTGATACTTCCGAGGAAATGCTGAGTTATATTTGATAATCTAAATAAATAAACTTAATAAAATTCGAGTCGTAAAATTTAAACATGTCATCACCTATGAAATGTTTTACATAGTCGTAATTAAATCGAGATTCGAAGCGAATGTAACTTTTGAACGGAGGTTGAAAGAGCGAGGAACCCTGTGAGGATGACGCAGGCTTCCCGAAGCATGCAAGGGGCACCGGACAGACCGACGTTTATCTTCTCGGGACTCTCTTCATTCTATCTAATCTAAAATGATAATTCATGAACTTGGTAAAATAACTGTCGTTTTGAATTACACTATTTAATAATTTAGATGAGCGAGTAAATTGACAAAGCATAGAGTGGTTATCGTAGCATACATGAGTAGACTTAAAAATTAATTTGTTACGAGAGAGGCAAGACAAATCAAAAATAAATGAGTCTATTAGCATTAAAATGACTGTATTTAATTATAAATATCACACAATTATGAGTTGAGTTTTACCTGGACAGAGGGCTTTGAGAGACGTTGCAGGCTGACCATAGAATACACAGGGACACGTGAGCTGACCGTCACTTGTTTCTGGAAGGTATCCTTGTCAGGCGTAAAGTAATAGAATCGGACTTACGAAATTGAGTCGTCAATGTTATAATCATCCCCTCTAGAAGCTCAGCCACCAGTCAGGACATCCTTGTTACTGGTTAAGAACCCGAAGGCGCTCTAATGTTTACTCAACTCGTTGATCTAGGCAAAGGAGGCGCTTCTACTCCCCAAGTTTAATGAGTGCCTATGTAGAGAAGTAGTGACAGTTAGAGTTGCCGTTGAACTCAAAGAAAACGGATGGGGGCTCGGAGTCATCATTAATGTTGTTTGAAGGAGCACGACAATTGTAAGAAATTTCAATTTGTTAAAAAACATTAAAATACGAACAGTGTGCAATTTCATTTCATTTCTAATAAAATCTAAAATTGTGATTTGATTTTTATTAATTATGGAAAGGGGATAGGGAGGCCATGACGACATTTAGTTTTTTTGGGAGATGAAAACAACTAAAAATGATTGGAAACACTACATTAACCGTAATAGAGTGAAACACAACTAAATAAACAAATATTAATATTCCCATATCCAGATGAGACGATTAATTAAAAAAAAAATAATGCAAGATTTTGCAAAATATTAAATCCAATTTTTAAATAATTTAATACAATTTTTAAAATTTTTTTTTAAAAAAACAAGATATTTTTTAAATATAGCATTTTCAGGATGAAATTGAAGGTTTTTAAAATGAAATTGACGTTTTTGAAAATAAATTGAAATTTTGCAAATAAACATTTTTTAAAGAAAAATTTAGTCTATTAATAAATATATATCTTATTGTATTTTTTTTAATCCCATGGATAGATCGTTAAATATTACTAGAAATCATTTACCAAACGAAATATGAAGATTAATAAATGAAAAGGTTATTTTCTTTGGTGAAACAATCACTATAATTTCTCAAGATCTTCATATAAATAGATCGACTGTTGTAATGATTATAGAAGTCTATAAAGATTCAGGTAGAGTTGAAAAAAATAATATCCAAGGAAACCCTCATTGATGGTGCAAGAGTGGGTACAGTGAGGTGGCCGCCGCGGGCCGGCGACGGGGGGTGATCATCTGGTCGGAGGGATACATTTAAAATTTTCACCTCCAACTGGTTCAGCAACCCTGAGCCGATGCGC
>MQRK01240192.1:0-11154 GCA_001938485.1 Girardia tigrina | reverse complement strand
AGTTCCGGACCATCAGAGAATATTTAAATGCGTCACTGCGAGAAAAATTAGGAACTGATTGGGAAACCCTACTACCAGAAATAGATTTCACATGAAACTCAACATTCCAGAAGATAATAGGAAGGAGCCAAGCGGAAGTTATATTTGGTAAAAAAAATATACAGAAAAATATGGCATAGTCGAGAAATAAAGACGGATCACAACACCGATACAGAAGAGATACCCACCAGCAGACAGTTCGGGATCGGAGATAGTGTGCTTGTGAAGGTCGAATCCGGAGTAAAAGAAAGTCTACAGTTCCGAAATGCTAAACAGACAACCACAGAACCACTTCCTCCATACTCTGAATTCTTCGGCGGGGGCTCATGTGGTATTCGTGACAATTGAAAGAAACAAATGTTCTTCTGTTTAATTGAACTAATTTAAATAATATGAATGTGTACAAATTTAAATTGTGTTTTTCAGAGAAATCAATATGTGGCAATTTTGTCACTTTACAATATATTCGTTTGAAAATATTCGTACATGGATGAATTCAACCCGATCACTTGAACCATTGCTCTTCATTATTCAGCATTGCCCGGCTGATTTCCGCGACCACGTTAACTGCACTCTTGGATCTCGGGTTGACGAATCAAGACGATCATATGCCACATTGAGAGTTTTTGGCGGTCACAATAACGGGGACGTGGTACGGGAAGCCGCGTGTATTCGGACGAGAGACCATTACTTAGCGGCGCACCGGTCAGTGAAAACGTGGTCCAATAAAATTGTGAGAAACAATTTTCCACACGATTACGTGGTGTTGGTCTTCCACGCTTGATCCGGAGACCACCACTTCATACTCTCTAGTGCTTTCTAGTATTTCAGAATTGCATTTGGAGTTAACTATCATTTTATAAAATTAAAATTAAAACTATGAAATATTAATTATAATTGTTAAGGACATAGTATGAAACCTGTTCAATTTTTTAATAGATTTAACAAATTATTATTCAAATATATTTATATCTATATACCTTGTACGTATCTAGTAATTAAGAATATTAATTATAAATTTTTTTCCTAAATTCAATCATTCATATCTTTTTAACTACAGATTATCACGTAAGCAGTATGAAAATGCATTTCGATGATGCAGTTGAATATTGTAATGACAACGGCTGGAATTTAGTCATAATTCATAACTCTACTGAAAATGTTGGTTATTAGTATTATATTTCTCTTATATGTTTTAATTTTTAGATGTTTGTATCTAATTTGGCGATTGTAAATGATTTGAACATATATTGGCTCAATGGAAATGACAGAGCACAACCAGGAACTTGGGTGGATACAAACAACAATAACCTCACATACCAGTAATTTTAAAATTAGAAGTACTATTAACACTTGTTACTCCTGTATTTTATTGAGGAATTGGAATACAAGTCAGCAAAACGTTCCTAATGATTATCATTGTGTAGGAACGGGATATGACAGAACATTATTATGGTCTAAGTATCATTGTAGCAATTATCATTCGGTAATATGTCTCAAATAAATATTTTAAATGAACTGAATCACTGTTAAATATTAATGATAATACAAATGTAATAATATTATACGCATATGCTGATTATATTTATTAAGAATCGTAAAATTAATAAGATTTGAGAAAGTTTTAAATTCATTAATATGGTGCTGGCCTCCGGATCTGGCTGTGAATGTCCTAAGAATTTAACCTCATCTCTTCAAAATTTACATTTAGATGGTTTTATTCTTAAATTAGCTTTCTCAATTTGTTAGCAAACTTCGCCCAATACTTTATGATGTTCTTCTATGGTCTGAGTTGCTTTCAATATATCATCCAAATATACTGACGTTCCTTTCTTGATTGGTTGTAATACTTTCGTCATCAACTGCTGAAACGTCCCTGGTGCTGAAGCTATACCAAATGGCATTCTACGGAAACAAAATTGGCCCCTTTTTGTTGAGAATGCTGTTTTCTCTTGCTATTCTTTTTCTAATTCTATCTTATATTATGCATTTCCTAGATCAATTGTGATGAAATATTTTGTACCGCGTAGTTTTTCCCTTAGTTTTTCCCTATTTATCTCTTCCTTTTCTTGGATATCCTTCATTTTTATGTCTTTCTTTGTTTTGTTATCGTTATTACAATTTAGTAACAGGCATTTTTCGACTTCTTTGACTGTCCATTGGAATGATACTATCACCTCAGTCATCTTCCTTGCTTTAGCAAAAAATTCTGCTGTCGTCTCCGTTGTTCTTGGAAATTCTATGGCTTCTCTAACCACATCCATTTATTATCTTTTCTTTTGAAATGCTTCTCGAAACATGTTCTCAAAACTTCTTTCTGAAGGTCTCGTGTTTTCGTACACAGGAATTAACTCCCGCGAAAGCAAAGTCACCACAAATGTTTATTTTAAATTATCGGATACTCCTACTGCTTTAAAATAACTATTACAGCTCGTTATAAATACTTCGACATTGTCATCCCGTTTAAAATGCTCCGGAATTAATCTAGAAATTAATTGGTCCGAGTTTGTGGCGAAGGCCGCCATATTAGACGTTCTTGGAACACCCTCGAAATTATTATTAAGATTTATTTCAGACATCCAAACTTTATTATACAACACAAAAAATGTTTAAATCTAATATTTAAACAAACTTACTTTTTGTGAAACAATTTGTTTTATAAATCTTAAATCGATATAAGTAAAAATACTTATAAATATTCATATTTTATTTTTTTTATATTAATTTTATAAATCAATTTTAAATTACGATAACATTTTAAAATATTTAATTGTTTAGTTTATTTTATTAATTTTTAAAGATCGTTCCACATATAAAAATTATACATTTTAATTTTTATATTATATTTAAAACTCTCAAAAATTTTTAATTATTAACAATTTAATTAGATCTTCTTAATTTTACTTATTTTTCAAACGTTACATATTTAATTATATAAAACTTTTAATTTGTACATATGTAATTTAACCTTCTTTCAAAAATTTTCTTAACATTTTTATTCCTAACAGCACGGATTCCAGATTTTCGGATAAGATGATGACCATGTGCACAGCTACATCTATCATTGATCCACGCAAAAATTCTACAGATGTTCAAAATCCTCATGCAAAATTGCGAACGATTTGCAAGAGTCGCTCATTCCTTGAAAATGTTGTTGTGGATGTGATTGAAGAGTTTAACGGATTCCAAAATCACATAACCATTTTCCGAATGAAAGAAAATGTACCATCCTCTAGTGGAGATTTTTGCGCTCTTGACAACATGATTTTGGGGTTAAACGGTGCCTTTCAATATTAACTTCTATTATTCTCCTTCGTCCTTTGGGTGCGCCTACTGTCCAGAGGTCCTTTAGTGCAATGAACCGAATTGACACTTGACTTAGACAACGACTCTTTCTCACAAATCTAGAAGCATGTATGCTCATTTCCATGAAGGGAAAGGATACACTTTCTGATGAGAAAGCATGCGAAATTCTTCGTATTTTGCATAGGCAAAAAGAGAGACGAATTCGCATCCATTTTATGGGTTAATACTATATTGTGCATTAGTTAATAATAAAACTTTTACTTTTAGTGTTTGTGTTGACTTGCTGATTTTATATCAAGGTTAACTATATAGTTGTAATACCAACACATTCAATCAATTAAAAACAAATAAATTCTAACACCCCCTAGAAAACGAGGTTCCCAACCAAAATCGTTAGGCTGAAGGAAGCACTGCTGCCATCCCATAGGTTGCGTTCTGATTCCTTTGTTTATTGTCTGGGCTAATCTCTCTAATTGTATAATTATTAGTATTAACTTAAAAAATAAATTATTTAAAATAAAAAAAATATTTAATTAATTATAAATAATTTAAATAATTCAGATCCATCGATTAGCGAGTGAAGAAAATTATTATTTTCGAATAAAATATTTCAATATCCTTCTGCTTATTTGCATCAATAAAATTTTCTTGTTATTGAATATTATGTTGAAAGTAATTGATGATATGAGAGGGGCTGCAGCGCGGTCGATGACATAATGCTCTGGTAATGGGGATGGGGAGACTCTAAGACGAGGGAGGGAGAATGAAAAAGAATGAAAAAAGACCCATTCGATCAACATTCATCGTCATTTTGCTCACCGCTCCTACGACCATCTTTTTCTCATCTTCGAATATAAAAAATGTCGGTCCCTGCAAAGAACAATCCCAACTGATTCGGTCGTGCACCAGGTCATTAGACTACTTGAACCAGCATCGGGTTTGGGATTTGGCAAACACGCGGCTGCTGTACACACCGCCCTTGACAATGATACCACTACACCATTTTATTACTCAAATCGCCATTTTTTGTAGGAATTCAAGACCACACAGAAATATCCTGAATATGAATATATCCAATTTATATCAATTTCAGACTCTTCACAATTTTTACTCACACAGAGAACCCCAGTATCACTGGAGAATATCAAATCGATTTTCTCTGAATTATTTTGGTTACCAGAATCATTAGTGTGTTCTGAGAATCTATAGAACATGCAAACATATTATTTAAATATTTTGGTCACGATAATTATTAATTGTTGTGTTGTTCAAAAGATACTTATATATTTTCAAATTCAAATATGTGTTCATTTTTATGAATGTTAAATGACTTTGTAAATTACAAAAATTGTTTATTTTTATGACTGTTGTTATTATGTAAAGAGAACATGTAAAGTTTTTACACATTTATTTTTTATATAAAAATATCTTGTTTAAATTATATCCAAAAACGGTAATGTATGGCAATTTAATAAACCAATAAAAATATTTAGACTTTATCAAATATAATATTTATTTATTTCATATCCAAATTAAATAATAAAACGGTGTCAAAATGTCACAAAGTGGTGTCAGATGCGTTCTCGAAATGGATAAATCAAAAACTAGAAGCCGATTCCGATTGTCGACAACTCCTTCCTTTGGATTCAAATGGCAACGACATATATCATAAATTACAAGACGGACTAATTTTTGCTAAACTCGTCAATTTGAGTCTGCCCCGAATCATCGATGAAAGAGCGATAAATCGAGCTAAGAAAATCCTGGATTATACTCAGAAAATAGATAATCTATCTTTGGCTATAAACGCCGCAAGATGTCACGGTGCGAATCTCGGAGTGATCAACCTGAACGAAGTGTATAACGGCATCAAAACGGCCATCTTAAAGTTTGTTTGGCAAATAATAAAAATCGTTTTTATTCAAGATATCAGCAAACACTTTCATCCGGGAATTACCGAGTTGAAAAAATCTGGGGAATCAATTGACGAAATCAAAGAACTGTCTCCGACGGAAATCATTATTCGATACGTTAATTTTTATTTGACAAAAAGCTTTTTTCGACGCGCTGTGAAAGAATTATATGGTGATTTTAAGTATTGTATTTTTTACTTGGCGAACAGAATCGCTCCAGCCAACCCAAAAAATCAAATGATTTTACCGGGAACGATAACTAAGGAAAAATTCTTCGATATGCAATCGATGATTATTATTGAAAATCTAAAGTTTCTCAAACACAATACAACATTTAAATACACAAACAAACAATATACCAAAATTATCAAACCACATTAGTTTTCAGGTCCACAATTCATAAACAACACATTACTACAGATACTCAACATATAACAAAAACCAAAATATTAAAACACTGTATAAAAAATTAATCGAAATTACAAATATGGAGATTTTGAATCACTTGGTCAAAAAATGTGTACAAATTGCAGATGATAACAACATCCTAAAAAAGAAATTTCAGATCTCAAACGATACTTAAAAGAAAAAAATCAATATACATAAAAGAAGAAGCAGAAAACCATAAAGAGTCTCTAGAAACACCAATAGAAGAAAAAAACATGTTCTGCTGGTACCACACTAAATTTAAAGGCAATGTACTTAAATGCCAGTACCCTTGCTCATTCAAACAAAAAACTTATACACAAAAACCAAGGATTCGAACGTTTTACAACTCCAAAATCAAAAAAGTTCATAAAAAAGATTATGTGGAAGAGATAACTACACCGAACCAAAAAGGAAAACTCTTTCATAAAAATATTGACTATAACAAAACCAAAACAGAATTTTGTGAAATAAAGCAAACAACACAAACCCAAAAAAAACCATATCCATGACAAAAATTGTCAGAAGAATTTCTTCAAACTAGCAGAGAAAGAAACACAAACAACAAAGAAACACTCACAAACCAAAACTTTCGATAAAGAAATACAAACACAATCAATATTAATTAGAAAATTCAGAGATAATTATTCACAAACCAAAGACACAGAACACAATAAATTAAAACCAAGACTCCGAGAAATGTATACCAAACAAAGCAAAAAAATCAACGAAAAAAGAATTTTTTTCTGTTCGACAAAGCCAAAAAATGAAATAAACGTTGATTTTTTAGATAGGGATATAAGAAACAAAATAAAACCCAAATTTCATCCATTTTTCTTTCAAATATCTTAACGTTCAACTTATAACAGGGGGTTTATGTAGTGCCCTACTTACTGACACGGCGTGATTATTTTATTTGCATGTTATTTGACCTTTGTGTTTGTTTTCGAGTGTTTTTTGTAACCCTTTCGCGTTTGATGTATGTGTTTTCATTGTTCATTGTGCCATTGTAGGTTTGCTTCCTTATTTATTTATTTTGCAAAAAAACAGCGTTCGGAAAATTTGAACATTTATACGTTTTTCGAAAATATTGTCGAAAATCAAACGATTAAAGTTGATGTTGATAAATGACATTTTATAATGTTTAAGTTCAATAGCATCATAGAAAACTTTCTCAAAAGCTTACAAGGTTTAAGTCCGAAAGAAAATGAAGCAAATTATCAAAGAGATTCGATGATTAATATAAAACTGAATAATATAACAATTTTAATTATTAATAAATTTTGAATTAGAAATTATTAATAAATCAATAATTTAAAATTAAAAATGCCTTTTTGGCTTGAATTTGTGTCAATTCATGAGGCACTTCTCGACATCATCTATTGCCCTTGCCAAGAGCGTGAAGGTGTCGTACAATGGATGTTTGAGGAAATTTGAGTTCGGCCGACAATCTGCGAGTACTTATTGACGGATTTGTCTCGACGGCTTCACGAATTGCACTGGAATCTACGGTGATTGGTCGGCCTGAACGTGCATTGTCTCCGAGGTCAATGTCACCTTCGTTCAACCTTTTGAACCGATTTTGTGCAGTACGATTTTAGACCACATTATCGCCTTCAACTTCGCATATCTTCTTTGTTACTGCAGTTGCGTTTAAACCCTGTTTCCAGTAATGGCGTAAAAGAACTCGAATTTCAAAATTTTCCATGATTTCTCTAAAAGACCATAAAAAATATATTAACGACTAATTAGAAGTTTTAATATATATTGTGATAGAACAGTTTAAGTGCTTTAAAAACATATAGCACATGTATATAAAATATTTTTATTTGGTAATAAGAAACAATTGAACAAAATGACGTAGAAAATACGAGAAGACTTTTGGTTCACTCTAATAGTTTAACATAATTTAATTAATAACTCTCACTTGAGTTTAATTCATTTTGGATCTATTTTTTATTTTTTTATCTAGTTTAATTAATGTATAATTTAGTTTGTTTAATTGATACTGCACCGATTTTATATTTCAGTATACTAATTTAAAGTCTTTCGCTCTTATCTGTTCGTAATCATTATCTGACAGTTCATTATCCTAATTTTGACTTTATTTAACAATCTCTCTAATTTGTTATTTGGTAAAATGTAGTATTGTTTCCTAGAATTTCTGATTTAGAGTTGAGTCTTCTACAGTCTCACCATTAACGTTCAATATTTAGGATCAAATATTTCGATATTTATAGTTTAATAATGTAGCAATTTATCATTTAATAATTCACACCCCAATTCTGTAGTTTTAGTGTCTAATTTAATACTGTAATTTAATTTATCAATTTATAATCTATATTTAATTAATAACACATTAACAATAACCTTACATGTAAAGTTCGCTTATACTTTGTAGTTTGTATTTGATTTGATAGTCCATCACTTCCTTAGGATAGTTGGCAAATCTAAGCTCCCAATGTAGGTCATTCAGTAATTTATAAGCTCGATTTAGAATTATAATTCAAAGTTTTGTATTTAATAAATTGTAAATAGAAATTTGTATCTTGCGGTTAAGCGACCTGTTTGTTTAGAGCTCAAGGTAGAAGGGGAATATATTTAGATTAATGATTTATTTAACATATAATTTGAGATTTTATAGCTAATAAGTAATAAACAAAATGTAGGTTACAAAACCCTCAACAATTTTGTAGTCCAGATTTGAACAGTTATTGAATAATTTAATAATTCACTCACAAGGGTTATAAACACATTCGAAGACGAACCACGAGTTGAATAATGATTTTATGGAAAGTTGCCATTATTGTTTTTGATTGAAAAATCTATTTTCTCTTTAAAAATTTATTAACAATTCAAAAACGATGGATTGAATATATGATACGTTCTATTTTCTTAACATTGAGATAGTGAATTACGCGATCAATAAGGAAAAATCTTTGAATCTGGACAGTGTTCATTTCGGCACGTGGCTTCAATCGATCGGGTTTTCTATCGGCCAGAGGATCGTGGAGAAAATATCAATTGATTCATCGAGCTTTGAGTATTGTTAGAGTTAATTCGACAGAATAGAAAATTTTGAATTTCAAAAGAAATTAGGAAGTGAAGAAAATTAACTATTTACTACAGAATATCCTGAAAACTAAATTATTACTTAAATCAATAAAAAAAGAAAAATTAATTAATAAGAATTTATGTGGTTTGAAAAAGTGACAAGTGATTGGAAGCGGAAAATTGAAAAACGCATTTATTGTGGAAATAAAAATTTCTAACGGATTTTCATATTATTATTATTGGTGTTGTGATAATTTTTATTTTGTTTAATTGATTGTCGTTCGAGCACATGAGTTTTAATTCTGGTTTTACGATTGATGAACCCATCGATTCTAACAAGTGTCAAGCAAAGTGAATCGAGAATCAGAAATAGATCTCTAAGAAAAAGACGAAAACCGAATTATTTAAACGAGTATGTAGTTGATATAGATTCTAACGATGAAGAATCTGCTTGGAGTGTTAAATATTTTGAAAAACATTTAATGAAAATACTTAGTAAATAAAATATTTAACATGAAAAATACGGATTTATTTCGTTGTTACAACTAGTAATTATAATTTTAACTAATAAGTTATTAGTTATTATTAAAAAATTAACGTTCTATACTTTCATGCATTTTTAGAATAAATTTTTGAAATTATTATTTTATCTTTTGTTACTTCTATTTTACTGTTATTTTAAAATCGAAACGCGTAAAACATTAAATTTAAAGTGAGGTTTTTGTTAATAAGTATTTTTATCAACAGAAATTGTCATTTTTAACGACCGAAATCAACGTTTTTCAGAACCAAAAAATCCGTTCCCTACTAATAACATTTGTAGTAAATATTATTTTAACGAATATGTAGATTCAAGTTAGTTCAGATTTTGGGAGGGAAATTATTAATCTTTAATCGACGACCATTAAAGGAAATAGTAATACGGATTGCCATAAAGATGATCCAAATTATAATGCGTTAGTTCTCTAAACATTGGTTATAACTCTGTAATTCGTTCTTCAATCCTTAATTGCTATAATTATCAGAATTGATAACGCATTTTTTAAATTTAATTTTATAATTGCAATTATTTGCTTTTATAAAACTATTTCTTTAAGTAAATATAAAAAGATGTATAATAATTCTTCAAAATTACATTTCCCTGCGTCTGGAAACCTCTATAAAAGCATCGATATTGCTAAAAACACATAATAATTAAGACGACATTCGATAGTACACATTTAAATGAAATAAATCAGAGCAAATTTTCTTCTAGAAAAACAATTTACAAAATCTTATTGAAACAAATGCTCATAAGAACACCGACACCGACCACACCGAAAATATCATTGGAATATCAACTGTTTTCAGAAAATACCGCAAAATTTTGTTCGTTTTCCACGAAATGGGTTTTCTTCATGAGGAGACAGAAAATAATCTCCGTCAAAATTGTCACTACAAAATAGTATTAATTCTTTTATCGTTTTACTCAAAGGCGCTCTTTTCATTTCGTAATTCGCTTTTAGTGACTTGACTTCAGTATGATAGACTTGCAAATCGGAACGATTTCCATTGAGCATATTTTCGTTCTCGAATTGGCACTGACACTGAAATGTTTACTTTATCCACAATAATTTCATTTGATTTGTTAAAACAAATTGTCCGAATCGTATTTTATCATAAGTTATTTATTTTATTTTATAACAAATTGTTTTTGTCATTTTTTATGGAATAAATTTTTTTTCATTGTTTTATTATTTTTTGAAATATTTTTATCTATTAATTTTTTTTTCAAATCAACTTTTAAATTTGAATAAATAATAAATTACAATTTTATTTTCTATTATCGATATAATAGGGAAAGAAAATTCAAATTAAACGCTATAATAAATTGTTAAGTCAAACATTTGATCTATGAAGGAGATGGAAAATGTAGCATAGATTTTAGCATGACTTAGAAACTTCAATTAGCCGAGATATTCGATCACAAATATAAAAAATAATATAGGTATAGTTCTGAAACTCTTTCATAAACATTTTTTTTCCAACATGCTTAAGACACCAATCAGATTATAAACATTATTAAACTAATTTAACTCTGTCGTATCATCATCTTTTTTTCGAATATGGGTTTAATGAGAATAATAAAAAGGTGATTAGAACATAATTCGAAATTTAATCTAAATAAAATTATATTTATATGTTATTTACTTCTTTTATTCATAATAAAACGTATATAATAAAATTAAAATCACACGACACATTAAAAATAGAATTTAACTTAAATAAAATGTCGGAAAGTTTAACTAATATTTAGTAGTGTTGGGGTACTGAGGGTGATTGAGTTTTTATTAAACAATAGAACAAAACAAGAGATTCTTTTATTAGAATATTTATATTTTATAATTTACAAATGTTACAAGCTTTTGATAATTAA
>MQRK01240188.1:10402-23579 GCA_001938485.1 Girardia tigrina | reverse complement strand
AAAACTAGATCAAAACTATTGATTAAGATTAAAACTATTGAATAAGATTAAAATAAAATCAAAACTATTGAATAAAATCAAAACTATTAAATAAGATCAATATTTCATCAAAACCATCTTTTCCTTTAATAAAAGTTTTGATAAGATACTCATTTTTATTTTATTTTTTTATAAGTCCTTGTGTTAAAATTTGTTAAAATCATAAAATTCTTAAAATTCTTAAAATTCTTAAAATTCTTAAAATTTCTAAAATTTCTAAAATTTCTAAAATTTCTAAAATTCTTAAAATTCTTAAATCGTAGTAGTAGTAATAGTAGCCTTCGAACGCCTGCACCGTAACAACCCTCTTTTACAAAAACCCAAATGTTCCTTCGATCTGTTTTTATTTTTTTCTTTAAAACCATACTAAGAAATACCAAAATTGTGTAATTGATTAATTTTTGTTTAAAATCATACTGAGAAATACCAAAAATGTGTAATTTATTGATTTTTTATTTAACAAAATAAAAACTAGATAATTTCTAAAAAATTCAAAAAATCACCCCCGTGAGCTACTTTTAGGGGTTTTTTATAGCGAAATCGTGTCAGAATTGGGGAATTTTGGTTTTTGTAAAAGAGGGGTCTTTTGCGGGTTGCGGGCGTTCGAAGGCTACTATTACTACTAACATGTTCAATAATCAATTTCTTTAAAAAGCTTTAAAAAACTATTTTTTTATATGTAAAACAAGTCCCAAAGTTTCATTCTTCATCACGAGTCTTAAACCCGTCATGTATGACAGGTATAAATTCGGTGGACTTTTTTTGTTAAAAAAAACTCTTGAAAAACTTTTAACTATCACATAACCAAAAATCCAATAGTACTAAGAAAGATACTAAAACATGAAAAAAGAGATAAATATTAAACAACAAAACTTTTAATTCTTTTTTATGAAAGTTTAACATGATATTGTAAGCTGTTACAGAAGAATAAAAAAAATTAATTCAAAATTCGTTTCAAAAAAATTTCTTTGAATACGACATTTTTGGTGAATTGACGTTCATCATTTAACAATTGTCCTTGTTGTGGACTTGGCTGAATTTTTACTTTGATTTGATTAGAATTTCGTGATCTTGAAAGGGCAACATACAATTGTCCATGAGAGAAAACAGGTGTCTGAAGGTCAATTCCAACAAATTCAAAAGTTTGTCCTTGAGACTTATTTATTGTAATTGCATATGCTGGAATTACCGGAAACTGTCTTCTTTTCAAGATAAATGGCAATGTTGTATCCGAAGGTGATAAATTGATTCTTGGATGAAAACGATTGTTACGGTCGAAAAATGTTACAGTCATCCACAAACACGCAAACATAGCACATAACAGACACCAAAGAAAACAAAGAAAAATCAGCAAGTTTCATACATATATTTGAAACCTTTACAACATGGTAGTTTTCCGTATCCGGTTCCCTCGAAGCTCATAGATGAAAACTAAAAGACAATCATAAACGAATAAAATAGACAAAGTCGACAAAAATTACCCGATAATAAAAAGAAGACCGACCCCGCATAACACGCAGCATGAGCAACCTGGGATGACAACCCGCCGAGGATTTTCATGCCCCGAGAATAGTTACAGATCCTAAAAGGAAAAAGAATTAACTAAAATAGACCAAAAAACTTAATAAAATCGCCTACCGAATTATCCATCGGAATTGAGAGGTCAACCGACCCCCTCCGGATAGCGCCTTGCAGGACGAATACATGGGCAGAACGTATGGGTTGACAACGAACCTTTGCAAGCAATTATTATCCTTAAAAGAAAAAGAAATTAATTAAAAACCAGATAAAATTAACAAAGTTACTTACTGGACGATCCGATGAAGCTACGGGGTCCACCGACCCTCCCGTAATAGGTTATCGCGCGGGCAATCCGTGAAATAAACCCGCGAGGCCACCGGACCACCCTAAGTAAAGTTATAGGCCCTGAAAGTTCAAACAATTAATTAAGATAAACAAAGATTAATTAAAAACTTACCGTGAGTCACCCACAAAATCCAAAATTAGAAGTCGGCTGACTATTCCAATGACTCGGCCGCATACCGACTCTAAAAATTCGCAGAGTGTGTCACGACACACAGGCACGATTCCTATAATAAAAAAAAATTTTCAAAATTTAAAATTTTTAAAAGGGACACACCTACCCGGATTGACCAATCAGGATCGCGAAAAAGCCCAGACACTTATCTGGCGGAGATCTATTGGCCCTCAGAGGTTGAAAGGGTGTCTCATCAACCCTATAAAAAAGAGAACCACTTCGTCATTATCGCACAATAATAATTACACGATTATCACACCATTCTTACGTAATAACTTCTACAAGATTTCAACGAACGTTTCACGACTCTCTAGTGAGGTTTCAAGTATCAATTACTGAGGAAAACGAATTAGGCCGCCCATTCGTACGACATCTTGCCGAAGACGAACGAGCGACAGCCCCAGAGGACATCGAACGATTGAACGACCGATACGCTACACGAACTACTAGTGCTTCGACGGACCGACGCACCGACGAACGGAAATCAGACCGCAGACACACCACGACATCGACAGACTCCGGGATACCGACAATAATTGTAAATTTTACGACTTTTATAATCTAAAAATAAACGTATTACTATCAATAACTCGGTTTTATTTTATCTTATGCTTATTTTATATTGATTTTATTTTAATTCTATTTCTCCTATGCTTATCACTATGACCATTCGAGGTACTCATTAATGAATAAATTTTATTCCATGCGTCCGTCTCTAGCTTCAGAGTAGGTCCCGTCCCGTCGCCGCCGACCGTCGTTCCTGTCATGAATTCCCACGCTACGAATCAACTCACCGAACGTCTAGAGAATACTCCGGGGCTTCTCCCCGAGTCCGAGGTGGACGAGAACAACAATGCACTCCGAGCTGCATTGCCATTAATTATTATCGACGTGAGGTCGATAGCCCTGAACGAGATGTTCGCGTCGACGGGGCTGTAACTTCTAGACTAACGGCGCGACAGCTGATCGTTAACATTATGACTTAGTAAATAAAGTTTTATAAACCTTAGTTAAATTCCTTCGTTCGATTTGATATTTATTTTAGTTTTGTAATTTTAAGAATTTTATTAATGAATTTTATAATGCATATTAACGCAAGTTTTGATTTCGAATCCTTAATATTATTAGTGAATTTGAATATGAATTCTGTTGATGAAGACCTGAGAGTACTCGACTAATAATAGATTTAGGTACAACTTTAATAAATAAATATGTAAAGGTATTTAATTATTAGTAAGTTGGAGTATAAAACTTACTATCGAGTATTTAAAGCTGTTTTAACGTAAATAAGAAATCCGTAATGTTACGAATGAATTTTGTAAATTAATTTTGTTATGTGTTGTTAATAGTTTTTTTTATCATAATTTTATGTGAAAGGTTATAAGTACCTCGATTCCGCAGCGACTCGTCAAATGATTTCATGACCGGTTTAACGGCGAGCATTATTTAAAAATATCACTTAAGGTCGCCGATTAAATTAAAGCATTAAAACAAATGCGAATTCCTCTTTTATCGATAATTTATTAGGCGATTGATTACCATTGGGAATTATTCCGTAATATTTTTTTTGGTTAATAAATACATAGGAATATTAAATGGAGAAATTTTTATAGAATATTATAACATTGGCCGAATAAAACTGAAATTTGGATTATTATTAGAGAATTTTACCTAGTTTCCTATTTTATTCTGATGATTTTATCACTAATAATTTTAGCAGATTTTATATTCGATTCAGTGAATAATTACTAAGAACCAAGCGATAATTTTAAAGGTAATTCAATTTAAAACTCAGACGTTATCTAAGTTTCAACGAATCATGTGGGTTAAGTCGAATTAAAGGGTGGTTATACTCGTGTATAGTTTAACGAGCTAAGCAATAATCAAACTTTAAGAACCGCCAATGTTGATGAACAGATTTGACCACAGGGCACCCGCTGTCGATAGCTGACCATTAAGATACTATCGTACAACAAATTTAGAAGTGAGGATCTACTGTACGGTTATAGCGAACCTTGACAGCTTATATGTTTGAGCGCGTATAGAAATATCATCTCATAAAACGCAATAGTACTGTAAGCTCGCGATACATAAAATTACAAGATAAATCATCCCTGAGCGACGCTTTGCTAGGTGGGGGCCCATAGCCCATCCCGTCTCTAACTGAACCCGCAGGCCCTTCAAACTCGGCATTGCCAGGCAGATGTCGAGCGAGAAGAGGCGTCCGACCCATAAATAACTATATTGCATCAATGACTAATAAAAAGTAGCATACGAATAATATAAACTGAAATCGGGTTGTGACTGACCCTTAATAATCACTGGGGGCTCTGAGCGCTCAAAATTGCTACGAACGAGTGGGTCGTGACACGATTATATTGAAAATATAATATCAAAAAAACAATATTGAAAATATTTCTTCACTAACACTGCATTAAAGAACTGAATAAATATTTTTATCTATTGGGTTTATGTAGATATACAGTGAAAACGAAAATTTTATTTCATTTGATTTTGTGTGTGGAGAATAAAAAATGCGTAACTTTTTTTATTTTTGTTGTTGCTTTTTTCATTCTCGCATGTGTATTGTATTTTTATACAATACAGTGACGTCATAGCGTTCTTGATAGAATCAGTAAATCAGTCAATCAGTCAGTCAGTCACAGATTAAAGATCAAGACAAATATATATATATATATATATATATATATATAAATTTTCAAAAGACGTTTTTTTCTTAAAATTCATTTTTTTCCATATGAATTATTAATTTAATTATGTACTTACAATTGTAAGTAAATAATATGAGCGTTCTTCACAGAATCAGTCAGTCACAGATCAAGACAAATATATATTTATTCATCATAACGACTTGACGTTGATGATAAGATATGTAATAATGAAAAAAACAACAACAAAATGTTAATTCTTTGTAAATTTATAACTATTTGAATTTAATTTATTCATCTCTACAAATCTCATACTTGACGACCTAATATGATAAAATACATACAACAATGAGTATAATATTAATATAATTCCTCATTTATTGTGAGAAAGGATAATATTTTGACGATTAATATCGACAAAAGATAGTTGCAATGAATGACTATAATTGTATATTGTATATTATAATATAATTATTATTATTAATTAAATCATTAAATCAAAATTCAATAATTCCATCAATTAAATTTTATTTTTTCTCCATTCTGAAAAAAAACAAAAACAAAATTTCTTATTTGAATCTCGGAAATAATTTCACAACGATCAAAATGGTCGTTGTCAATTATGCCTAAATATGCCGTTGATTTCCTCGCGGACATACAAGAACTAACGAGTGCCACTAATTTAGACGATTGTTCCGACAGTCTCGATTTATTAACGACAAATAATAATTTGAATTTAAGTTTCTTTTGCGTTCCCGTTGAGCGATCGAGTGAAACTGAGAATAATAATGTAGTGAATGCCCTCATGGGCAATGCTCAATGTTGCTTTAAACGCTATCCCGGGTACCAGGCGCACCGGCACGTCGTCGTGTCGCGTGGCGTCCAATGCAGTGAGGCCAGCATCAAGAGACTGATAGACAACGAACTTGACTGTACAGAGAACAACAATCTCTTTCGGACTCGAACGACGGAGCGCGGTGACACGATAAACGACAGTTTCTATAAAGAGATAAAATCACCCGAAAACGAATCGATCGTCCCGTTGAAAGTGAGCGTGTCGAATCAAGTCCGAAACGGAAGTGTGTTCAAACGGAAACCGGATGTGTTCACTCCTGTGACACAGGAGCCACCAGAATTGCGAGATTCGTCTAAATTTTTCCGGAAACATTTCTCGCTCGACTACAAAAAACACCGGAAATATTTTGAGGACGACATTGACAGTTTATCGGCGACAATTTCCAACTATTCTCTGCACGATAAACTGTTGCGATTGGAAGAGAACGCGAGCTGTAACAAATTACCGGAAGTGATTGATCAAAACAACCACAAATTCAATCACAATCCGACTCCGTCGCTTCGACAATCCGAGTTCGAGTTCAAAGGCTCCACGGAAGCTATCAAAGGCAGCATGACGAGAAGTTTGACGGGGAAATCTCAACAAATCAAAAGAGAATTTCCCGAAAATCCCAGTAGTGATTCTTACACGAGTTTCGGAAATAACAAAGAAAACAAGTCAACTCTAGTGTCGAATAGCGGCGACAACACCCAGGAAACGAATCTCGACGAACTCGACAAACGGAAATACAACCACCAAACGACAAATGTAAATAACGCGAGTAACGAAAAATCCATTTATCCCCCGACGCAAATGGCGTGCAACTTGATTCAGGCGTTCTCTCAACAATCAGGCAAGATGATCAAGTCGTTGTCGTCGTCTCTCGATCGAAATCCGAGCGGCGATAATCTCGCGGATCACAACAAGCAATTGAGAAACAGTTCGTCGAGCGTCACTTTTATGAAAGGCTCTGAAGAGTTGAGAAAATACGAGCAACAGAAATTATCGGAAGCCGAAAACCTTAACGCGTTACGAAAAAAACAGCGATTCATAATGAAACACACAAGAACGAATAGTAAAATCAATGGTTACGAAAATCCCGTTTTATCGGTCCCAGAATCGCCGCTGTCGATCCCATTCGACAAGAACGACAACCACACGACAATCACCAACCGCTCTCATCAGACCATCGAATACTGTCCAGCTCCCGCGGAATTACCGGTGCCGAAATCGCCTTTGAGAAACCATCCACCGAATCACGCGAATTTCGAGTCGACTCGAAACTCAAGTATCAGCCGAAACTCGAATCATACGGAAAACGTGTCCCAGACTCCAACCACTCCGAATATTCAGAAAATCAAAAGAACGGTTTCCTTTGATCGAAATAATAAACCAATCGATAAATCGGTGAATTTTGAACCGGGCGTTGTCGCAAATCCCACCGAACCCAGCGTCAGTCAACCGTGCAGTCGAAACACAGTCCGCGCGAAATACTGCACGAAAAAAGTGATAAAACAAAAATTCTACGTGCCAGAGAGTGCGAATATCGAGCAGATATTGCGAGATCCATCGGATCGGAGAATCAAAGCGATTTGTGATCGTCATAATTGTGATATTGAGATTTATTCTAAGGTTCCTAAGTGCGGATTTTTGAAAAATATAATTATATTAGCGGCCCCAAATAATGAAAATTTACGGAAATGCGTGAGATCGCTTGATTACAGCATGCATTGGTGTCTGGCCGCCCAGTTATCCTAGCATTTTCTCGATTGAATTTTCAGTCTAGCCCAATTAACACGTTCTTATTCTCTCCTCTAATAGAAAAATATGTCAATAAAAACAATTTTTAGGAAAGCTTTAAGATTGGAAATTATGAAATAAATGTTTATATATGAAATATAAATGAATCTTTAATTTTCGTTATTTACCTCTTCTTTTCTCCTTTAGTTCTTTCCAGATCCATTTTTGTGTTGTATTCTCCTATCTCTGCTTTCATCTAAAAATAATATTTGATCGTTCTGATTTTCTAAAACGACAAACAATTTATAATTCCTATTTTCATTAAGTCATCATCTTACTCCATAATTCTCTTTTCATGTTACTATATTTACGACGGCTTTTTGAAATACAACTGTCTAGATTCTCGAACAGCGATTTTACAAACATACAGGCTGTGAGGTTCGTGATAATTCGCAGTTGAAAAATCAGATGTTGACATTTTAAAAACTTTATTTCAAGTATTATTGAAGTCTTGCGTTTTAATTTTTTTATGAAAAATATTTTACTTCCAACTTTAAGTTTTGTATTTTAATTTACAAAAGTCTTTATATCAAAATTCATCGCCCTCTTTAATATAAATTATTTGATAATAAGTTTCCTTTTTCTTATTTTTATATTAACTTATTTTATTCAGATTTTAACATCCATAGATTTTAATTTATGATTAGTTTTTTTAATGTTGAGAAAATTTCTTTGTTTGATTTTAAATTCAACAATTTATACGAGTTTCCCAAAATCCTCTTACAAGCAAAACTTACCAATCGCAATTGACTGCTTTTATATTGTAAAATAGATTATTAAATTTTGGAATGACAGTTTTATATGGATCGTGTAGCAAAAAACCAAAACAAATAACTACAAAAGGTAAACATAAGTTGTTTGGTTTAGATGTTTTCTGATGAAACACATTTCCATTTTAGTGATTATGCGAATACACAAAATAGAGGGTACTGGGATACAGTATCAACTTGTTACTATTGTTAAACCCCTGCACTCAGTTGTTACTACTGAACCGTGGGCAATAATCGGAAATGACATTGTTGGTTTTTAGTATTTTATTTAAAAATTTATTACTAGCGAATCCAAACGAATTTATAAAAATGTTTTTATTCCAACTGAGTTAAGACTATGCAAAGTTTGCAACTTCTGGTTTCAGTAGATTAGCGCGACATCATATAAGATACAAGATATATTAGATTTAATATATGAAAATTTTTGACCATGATCCTTTGCATGGATTGGAAAAGCTTATCAGATGTTGGAGTAAAATGTCTTCGTCGTTATTTGGAACTGAAACCATGTTGCTCTTTTGTTGTCTTCTTAAAATGAAGTGCACCCAAAGATATTTTTACTTTGGAGTCAGTTTATGCATGGTTTAAGAATTGACTTCGTGAAGTGGTTAAAGCTGATTGAAGGCATTTCGAAAATTTTAATTCTTAATTTAAATAACGTATTCTTTGTAAAGTTCTTTTAAAATAAATATTTTAAAAGGTAACTCATATTGTGTCACCTTGTAAAAAGGATATTAAACGTTAAAATATAGTATAATTTATTAAAATGCAACCATTTTTAAAGAAATAACAGCTAAGATGGTTTATAAATTTATCATTAATATTCAGACATTAGTAGCAAAGTCGAGGATATTTACAAGTCTCTGGAATGACCACAAGTAAAAGAAAACTGTTTTAAACCGGTTTAAGAACTTCTTAATTATCAAATGGTAATTACTTCAACCTCCGGTAATTCAATTGTAATATTAATAAAATTTACAAATCATATCTTGAAAAACCCCGTAAATGTACAGTAAAGTCTTTTTATTTCATTTTAAAACCAAACATAAAATTATTGATACTAATATTTTTCAGTATCACTTATGACACCGGCAAATGGTTTGTTTCGTATTCAATTATGTTCATCTGGTCCAATGATTTAATAGTGAACAAATCCAGGCACCTTCCGGTTTCTTCATAGAAATAGATAAACACACTGCAAGTTCCTGTGCAGATGAAAAAAATCTGTAATGCTATAATGTAACTTTATCTACTGTGGAATAATTATGTAAATATTGTATTTTAATGTATGTGTTGTTTTAATAATCATTATTGTAAATTCTAATTCAAATATATTTTTCTTAGTTAGATATTCTCTTTCACAACAGTGGCGTCATGAGCAGGATCAAAGCCGATAGTGGAGATTACCAGTCGAAATTACTGGAAGTAATTTTGAATAGAATCCTGAAAAAGGACTCCACCAAAACTCCGAAAATATTCGAAGAAGGGGACGATGCTGTCCAATTTTTGAAATGCATGGATGCATTTATGCAGCAACTTGAAATATCGGAGGAAACACAAGCTGACTTCTTCATGGAATACTTGGAGGAAGATGTTCAGTGTTTTCTGAAGTCGCAGTGGGGTTACACTCAAAACCAAAAGAGTTTCGAATGGCTCAATGAAATATTTTTGAAGCTGTTCGGACGAAAGAAGTCAGATATTTCATCGTGGATGAAACTATTTGGAATTCGACAGAAGGATGGTCAGTCAACGAAGGAGTTTATGAAAGAAGTAAGAATTCGTTGTTTTAAAGAATTACCGGAATTGACCTCCGAAGAAAGAGAGCCAAAAACTCTCCAAGTTTTTATAAATGGTTTAATGAATGACAGAGCTCAAAAGGCACTAAAAGTGTTGCAGCCTAAAACTTTGGATGAAACATTCGAGATGATAAAAAAAGAATGTGTAACTCAGGAGATATCGGCAACAGTAAATGTGCTGGCCGAGAATGATGAAATTCGTATGCTCAGGGATGAAGTTTCAGAACTGAACAAACGTTTTACTTCATTGCAGGAAACGGTAAAAATGCTACAGCAAGAAGGACATTCGAGTCAATGGAAAGGCGATAAGAGAACGAGAAATCCTGTCAAAGAAACAAGTAGATGCTGGAATTGTGGGAGCAGCAGTCACATTTTGAGAGACTGTAAAAAGTCTCGATTCTGCAAAAAATGCAACTAAAAGGGGCATATAGATAAGTTTTGTTCAAACGGACAACGTAAATCAGTCCATGTGGTCGAGTCTGCCAGTATATCCAGTAATGAAAGTGAAACAGACACGGGAACGGGTACGGAAGAACCGAGCATTTGTCATATTTCAAATGCAAAGAAGTCGTATGCCAGAGCGGTGAAAGAAACAGTTCCGAAACAAAAGGAACAGAATAATCTTCGAGGAAAGAAGAGCAGTTATAAAGTAAAAGATCAGAACAAACCAATGTGTTACGGTCGGATCAATGGGAACAGTAAAAAGATCTTATTAGACACCGGAGCCGAAGTGAATGCTATCAGCAAAGACATGCTAATGGAGTTGCAAGATTCAAATAAAACATTGAAAACCAGACGTTCATCCAGAAAAATCAAGTGTGCAGATGGATTTACAGTACCTGTACGAGTGGAAGTATCCCTGATAGTTGAATTGGGTGCTAAAGGGAAAAGCTGTAATTTCTTTGCTGTGGATGGATTGAGCCCGGATATAATTCTTGGTATACGAAGCATGAAGAGTCTTGGGATTAAGATTGATCTCCATAATAATGGTCTTAATAGTGGAACAATTTTTGTTCCATTCGTTTCGAAGGTGAATGCAGATACGACAGTCCCGACAAATCATTTAAATGAAAGGGCACTGTTTGAGGAGTCGGAAGCAGTATGTGCCATGTGAGACTCAGACTGTAGCAGCTGCCGTTACACGAGAAGCGCCTGAAAGTGAGTGTCTCTTATCCCAATTTAGATGTGTGAATGATAACAATAGAGACAATATTATTAGTTTAGTGAAAGAATTCAGAGACGTATTTAGTTGGTCTAAATATGATATAGGCTTGGATTGGAATGCTGAGCATAAAATAGAGCTTAAAGATAATGACCCGATACAGGAGCAAACAAGGAGAATTCCGGTGGCGCTCCAAGAAAAAGCGGATGAGTTTGTTGAACAGTTGCTACAGAAAAATATTATTCAACCAAGTCTATCAGAGTGGAACGCTCCTATAGTGATTGTGCCAAAAAAGGACGGAGATATTCGACTTACAGTAGATTACCAGTGACTAAATCAAAAGACTAAAGTTCCATCATTTCCAATTCCTGACGCACAACAACTTTTTGATACCTTGGGAGGAGCGAAACACTTTAGTACAATTGATTTGGCTGCAGGATATTATAACATAAGTCTTGCAGAGTGTGATAGAGAGAAAACAGCATTTAGTACTAGAAAAGGACATTAAGAGTTTTTGAGGTTACCAATAGGCTTAGCAACAGCGCCGGCAACGTTCCAAAGAGTGATGAAAGCGATATTAAAGGAAGAAGACTGGAGGGAATGCTTGATATATTTGGATGATATTCTAGTTTTTGGGAAGACACAAGAGGAGCATTTGGTCAGACTACGAAAATTATTATCCAAAATCAAAGACGTCGATCTAAAGATTGCACCAGCAAAGTGGCAAGTTTTTGCAAGGGATGTAAAGTACCTGGGCCATAGAGTATCAGCCAATTGAATTTCAATGGACGAGAATAAAATCAAGTACATCCAGGAGTGGCCACAGCCAGAGTCTCAAGAAGAAATGAGAAAATTTCTTGGACTTTGCGGATACTATCGCAATTATATTAAAGAGTACGCCAAAATTATTGCACCATTAGAAGAGGCATGTAAAGACTGTTGGAACAAAGCTAGGACTAGAAAATTACACCCGTTGCAATGGTCGGCCTGTTTGGGTGCCGCATTTCTTCATTTGAAACAATGTTTAATGACCGCGCCAATTTTAGCAGTTCCGAATAGCTACGACCAATTCATATTGGATACGGATGCATGTGATAACACGATTGGATGCGTCCTTTCTCAAGTGCAAAGTGGTGATGAAAAAGTAATAGCCTACGCTAGGCATAAGTTGTCTACAGCAGAACAACATTATTGTGTGACACGAAAAGAGTTGCTGAGTGTATATGAATACACAAAAATGTTTAGACACTATTTATTTGGAAGAAGATTTAGTATAAGAACTGACCACAAAGCTTTATGCTGGATGATGAATGGGAAAAAACCGAGTACAAGTCAATTTAGTTCATGGCTCAATGAATTGAGTGTCTTTGAGATGGATATCCAATACCGGAAAGGAGAAGAACATAAGAATGCGGACGCTCTATCCCGAGCGCCAGAGCAATGCCAGCAATGTGCAATGAGCCACGAAAATCCGAAGGCAAAACGAAATGTTAAATATTACAATGAAAATCAAAATGATAAAAAAACTGTTGTCTACTGCCGAAGGATTGCAATTGAAGAAGAAGAGGTCTGTCAGACGGATGATAATAATCTGGCTTTGATAATTAAACTTATGAAAAACAAAAACGTTGAAGATCAATATCCTGGAGAACTTCAGAATACTGAAAGAGAAGCCCAGGTGCTATGGAGAAATCGGAAGGACTTGCGATTTAGAGGAGACTTGCTATATATTATTCGCCAAGAGGACTATAAACTTCTTTTACCAAAAAGTAGAAGAGATGAAATCATCGGTCATGCCCATATGTTGCATGGGCACATCGGAGTCAGCAAAACAACAGCTCTTTTAAAGGAGAAATTCTACTGACCAGGTATGTCTTTTGATGTTAGAATAAGAATAGGAAAATGTACCACCATTGTCGTCAAATTTTCGTTGTTCACAGCAACTGGATGACCACGACCTTCTTCATCTTCAAGGTTTTCATCTCCATCAGAAAATTTTCGGAACCATCGTTGCACTGTGCGCTCAGAAGTTGTTCCCTTGCCAAACGCTTTATTGATATTGCGAGCC
>MQRK01240188.1:0-10341 GCA_001938485.1 Girardia tigrina | reverse complement strand
TTCCATTATTAATTTAGCACCGTAAATATTCTAAAAAATAACAGCAATTTGTTAATAATGGCTATAGGAATATACAGCTAGGCATAAGATTTCAAATAATATCTAACACTAATGCATTTGAACTTATATACATATCAAATAATACATATTTGATAAACAAAGTATAAAGTTCAAAAACCGCAATTATTTTTCGACCAACCTAATATATTACATTTATTTTCACTTATTTGTCTAAATTATTAAATTTATATTTCACGTATACTTTTAGTATTAACGAATTATTAAAAATATCACCATATTTTCAAAAACTTTTATTAATTTTATTTTAGAGTATTTATCTGGGTACCTTTTTTGATAGTACAATTTAAGGATCCTTAATCGTAATACTCTGCAAAACTTTTGTTCATTGTCGATCTTAAGAAACTCAGTTGAATCAAGAAGTAGAAAATAATAACTTTAACAACATTCTTCATATTTAACTAAAAACCTATTATTAATCCTTGAATGGGATCGCTTATATAAATATAAAAATATATATGTATTTAAAAAAAATTAATGAAATTAAATGAAAATAAGTATTTATAAAAAGAACAATTAATTTTGTAAAAAATAAAAATTCTTAAGCCAATCAAAGTTTATTAATTTCGACAGTTTAACTGTCATCGTCAGAACAAATGATTTTTCAAAGGAAATTTACTTATAAAGTGCAAATGATTTTTCAAAGGAAATTTACTTATAAAGTGCAGTTAGTGATTATATAATCAATACGTAATCAGTACATAATTTAAAAACTTTCAACAAAGTTGTAGAAAAATACCTTTGGAAGGTACTGAAATAAAAATAAAATTTATTCTATTTGCAGTGCTTTTCGACCTAATACGACGTTGTTGCATTTGATTAAGTCAATTAGTATGATTATAAATCACAAACAAAAAATAAGAATATTATAAGAAATATAAGAATATACAGTATAAGAAATACAAAAAAGATTAAATAAAACTGCTAAAAATAAATTTATTGACATTCAATATTCCCTCGGTTCGAAGACATGTTTAGGTACTTAAACATGTTTTGGTAGTATCCATTACAATCCGATGTACTAATTTCATTGAACGCACTTTCAATTCGATTTTTCAATTACAGTTCAGTTGTACACGCGCTTCTGATCACTAATTTCTTCATTTACTAAAGCAGTTTTCAAAGGGATTTAAAAATGGACAATAAGGTGGCAGGTATAAAACCTGAAATCCATCAAAGTTCAGGTTTTTATAGTGGTGGATTCGTGCATTATCCATAATTAAAACAGGCAATCCAATACCCAATTCCACACAACGTTCTTTCAACTCGTTTAAACAGGTTTGGAAGTTTTCACCGTTAACCGCTTGATCATGTATCTTATGATACAAAAGCTTGTTTCGGTTCATAACAGCAACCACAGATATGTTTCGAATTCTTTCCAAGGAAACTGTTGTGGTTGCTCTTACACCCGCCAAAGACCTTCAACGTTTGATCTTGCACAAAATTTAAATCCCACTTCATCTAAAAACAGAAAAGATTCATGAATGGTAATTTGCTCGAGATTTCTATAATTCTTAGCTTAATCAAATATTAATTGGATTGTGTGCTCAGAATTACAAGCAACAGGAACAGGAAGAACATTTTTAATCGTATAGTGAAAACTACGCAGACATCTGTCAACACATGACGTTGAAACCGTTAGGTTGAATTCAATCTGGACGCGTTTAACTAATTCTATTAACGTAAGTAGACAATCTTCATCTACCCAATATCTAATCGTTTCTTTTTACTGTGTTGGCAGCTTTACACGATAATTCCAACCTCTTGCTTTGAACTCAACACTGCCTTTGGCAAAGTACTTTGATACATTTGTTGCAACAGTAGTTCTAGGAAGTCCTAAAATTCTCCGAATTGTACTGTTCCCGTAAACTTCTATGGACAATTTTATTACGCGCCTTCTGAGCTCAATTGATACTGGTGTTCTTGTAGATTTTCTTTGATTACTTCTTTGAAAAACTAAAAATAAAAATGCGGTAAATATACAAAAAATGTAAACAATTTTTTTTAATTTTTAATTCTTTTTTACAATTCTTTTTTAATTAAAGGTTTTTTACATGTTTTTTACTGACATTCTTTTGAACATTATTGTTCAGAAATGTATATGTATTGTATTTTTTTGTACACACTTATTTAAAAAAATATTTTTTGTATTCTTACATATGAAATTCTTATTCTTACATATCACACGATGTATATTTGTGTAAATATTAATGTAATCTACTATTTTTGTATATTCGTACTAGTTGACTTAATCAAATGCAACAACGTCGAGATAGATTGCAAGAACGTCGTAATAATTCGAAAATCACTGTAAATTAATTTATTTATAATCATTTTTCTGTATCTGAGAATGTTTATACTGTCGCTGATTGGTATTTTCTCGAAAATTCGGTCATGGCCTCATGGTTTGTGTTAGATATTAGTAAATCAACATGTTGATCATCATCGCAAAAGGCAAAGAGGAAATTTAGTTTTAGATGTAATTTAATTTTACAACACGATAGAATATTCATATCAATGTTTCTATAAGCTTGCCGAATCATATCGTTCAAAATCGTGCTGCCGGATATTTTGAAAGATTCTTTTTCGAAAATATTTTCACCATCAATAAATTAATATTTTTAATTTGATTCATTTTTTTCGGAATCTCAAGGCAATGAGAGAAATGTTTGAAATGATTTCCTTATTTTCTTGCGGGAAGTGCTACTTGAACATAAATTTAGGATTTTGATCCTCAAACAACATGAGACATTAAAAAAATCATTTCGTCTGTTATTTTGATGAAGTTTATTATTATAATATCTATTTGACACTTCTGAGAACATTTACTTAAATTTCACAAAGGCTTTTATTCACCTTTGACTTTATTTCAGAAATAATTTAAAATTCATTTTAAAAATTAATAAAATTTTAAAATTTGATTATAACTTCGTTAATTAATCTATCAACAACCGTGTAATTCTTACAGGTGACTTGTTACTCTATGGGGACATCTTAGTCGGCGACCAACCATTCTTGTCTCTGCCATATACATCTTAGTCGGCGACCAACCATTCTTGTCTCTGCCATATACATCTTTGTTGGCGACCAACCCTTCTTGTGTCCATCAAATGCATCTGTCACCGTTTATCTAGAAGCCTCGTTCCTGTGCGTCTTGTTTGCATAACAAGATACATTATGATAATAATATAAAGAAACTGATTGTAAAATATGTCGTCCCATTATATTTTGTATTCATGTCGAAGAAATTAATTTGTTTCAAACGATTAAAATAATACAATTACATTTGTTTGAATGCATTAATTCTTCTGGGATCATTATTAAATAAGAATCTTTGTTTACAATAAGTAGAAAGAGGAATCATTGTCCTTATTTCCGGGGTATTCGTTAATAGTTTTATCATAAAATTCCACTGTAGAGCGAAATTACTATTTCGACTTTTACTCTTCTAACAAGCTAATTTCATGGCAGAATAGAGCTTCGTTCTGTCCTTTAGGTCTTTATTTTATTTAGGTAATTTATGCAATATAAGTTCTACTCATATTACAACCATTTCCTTAGATTCGCCTGCAGAGATAATGCAACGCCTCTCCAATGTATGTGGCATTGTAGCAATTACATGTAATTAATGATTGTTTCGAGTCAGATTCGCACCTAACCGAGGATGCTTCCCTCAGGCCACTCGATGGAAAACTCCATATTTCATGTCGGCACCACGGACCCATTGATAATTTTAAAAGTACCGATTACGAAAGAAAAGTGAAATCGAAGAAAAAGATTTTTATTTAATTTATATTTTATATTTTATTTAATTTTTATTAAATGCCCTTTTCCATTACAATGACTACACATCACGTTAGGGCACTCTCTTCTAACATGCCCTTCTTCGTGGCATGCCCTACAGGTAATTTTTCGAACTTTAAAATTTCTTCTTGTTTCTTGTTCTATGAATTTCTCGTTCTGTGGTCTTGGTGTTCTTTTTTTTATTTTCCACTGTTCTCCATTCATTTTCCCTTTTTGTGTTATATGCTGCTACAGGAGCATTTCTTTTCTTTTTATCAAATTCGAACATTCTCGTTTGAATATCTTCAATCTCTTCAGATTTCTTGACACCTGTGACAGCTATTTCTTTCTGTACGTTCTCGTCATCTATCAGATTAGCGTAAACCAAATTTGATAGTTCCTTTTTACCAAACTTTTTCTCAATTAACTTTTCAGTGATTTCATCAACCTTTCTAAATATTACTGTTGGATCGCTGGATTCATTTCTCATTTCTATCAGTTCCTTCATTAAATCCAGGATAGATTTTTCCTTGGGCTTAGAATGACTTCAAAGTCACAATATATACTAATTGGTACTTTGTGCATCTTTTCTTATTCTTTGAATTCAATGTAATTGTTTCGTATCATTTACAAATCTATGGCGATTTTTATAATTAATTAAATCATCCATTTGAATATTGAGATCACTTTTTTCCAGTGAGTCATTGTTGATTATATCTGGGACAGAAACCAACTGAAATTCGTTTTCAATCAGAAAACTCACAGTACAACGCAAAAGCGCTCTTTTTAGTGACACGAGATCTCTATTGAAATAATATGCCAGATCTTCAGCACCAAGTTTAACATTATCGATTTTCATTTGGCTAAATAATTTTCACGTTTTTGAAGCAATCAAGGAGAACTTATTTACATGATTGAATCATTCCTTAACAACTCGGGAATCGATTACTTTACCGATCGGTGTCGTAAGAGATAATTCGGTAAATCATTTAACAAATTGAAAATATCGTTTCTCAAACGCAAATTTCTATTGGAAAATTCAGTTAAAAATTCGTAGAATCGATTAAATGAAGCATTTTTATGTAAAAGGCGATTTTAGATTTTTGTGCGATCGATTTTTTTATCAATGAGACTCTTTAAATTACGATTTAACCAATAAATTGCACGTTTTCTATTTATCAATTTATCAGATACAAGATTTATGAGGAAAGAAAGCCATAATTTGCCGGATTAACCCGTTAAATGCGGAATTTTTTTGGAGATATGGTAATTTTATTGAAGTTATAGACGTAACAAAGGTAATTCAGCATGAAAAAATTTACAAGACAGAAATATTTATTACGTAGGAGTTACAAAAATGAGTTTTTTGAGCTACAAACAAGAGTTTTCAATGAATATTGCAGTATTATTATATTTTACTGATTAGAATCGGTTTTTATCACTCATTTACATCAAAATGAAGCTTAGTGTGGTAAATTCGGAAACAATTTGGTACGCATAATGACACATTACAGTCAAGGAACTTGAAATAACTTCGTTGTCGAATTTGTTTCACACTACAAACAATACAATTTCTTCTACTTCGTTCTCTACTCTTTGGATCTTGCGGAACATTGTCATGAAAGTGACGAGCAACTAATCTCAAAGGTGTAGAAGCATTAGAAGGTCTAGCAACTCTATTTCTCTCTGAAGGACTGTGGTGTTCAAAAAAAACACGAAACCAAATTACAAAAATCAATTTAAATAAAAATTCATGAAATTAAATGAATGAACAAAAATAAATGTGTTGGTTTAACTGAAGCAGATTGGCGAACAGAATAAAAAACGGAATTAACCATAACACAAACCAAAATTACAGTCAGCAACATCAACAAACTCTCAATCATCAACTCAAATATGCCCAGACAATACGCGAGTATCCATCTCAATTATTATGCCGATAGACGTCTCTATTCTGCCGATTCGGATCGTGTTTACGTGTTATGTGTCAATATATTTTATGTTCGATCTGTTTCTTTTTTCTTCCACTTCCAACGACGGAAGTTGCTGGGACAAATTTCGCTCTCCAAAAAGACCATATCTCTGAAGTATTTCTCTAACCATAAGCAATTTGAACTGAGCAAGTTGTAAGTCTTTAGCATTCTGCTTCATTCTGTATGCTATATACGAATTGAATATCGCCATATCCATCATATGAAAGAATAACTTTTTATAGCACTTCAAAGTTTTCCTAATTGAAGCAGAGAATGATATCTGCATGTCAGTTTCATCAACAGGTCCCATTTTTTGCGAATATTCCATGACTAGAGCGTGCTTCATAATTTCTGTTCCGTTTGATCTATCAATTTTTCCACTGTCAAAGAAATTTGAACTGTTTACATTCGATAACATGTGGACGTCTCGTTTGTCTTTCCATTTCATTACTAGAAGAGCTGAAGACGAATACCATTGAAAATCTTCTTTTCGTGATTTTCCAGTGAATTTTGGCAATCCTTTAGGATTTTTTCTCACTATTCCACATGCTCCAGTTTTTCTCTGATGCTATAAATTGAATAGAGTTGAACTAGAGTTATCGAAATACAAAACACGGCCTTTTCACAGCATCAAAAGATTTCGAAAAGTTAATAGCAATATTTAGAAAAAAACCGCATTAAAAAATTCCTCTTCGTTCAAAAGTTATACGCCGTACACACATATACGGGTCTCCGGTAGTCAACGGGTTAAAGAGCATCGGTCGTAATAGTAGCCGATACAGACGAAGAAGAAAGGAGTTTTAAAAACATATCTTTTTCAGTTAAACGAAATATTACAGGCTGAGAAGTAATTTAAAACGTCCAAGACATTGATATCCATTACTTTTAAATTAGGCATACAAACAATTATCGATTTTTCTAAAAATTCGTCGTTATCGGTTGCGAAATTAGTGATAATTTCTAACAGTTCCGAATGGCATATTTCACTCATTTCCAAAGAGAATTTTTAGAGATTATTTCTAACATTTTGAAAACAGAATAGATATGCTCAAAACTATCATCTATACAGAATATTTGAGTGGCTAAATAGTTTGAGAAAGACAAGGATATCTTTGAGAGATTAAGCACTCTCTAGGAACATATTCATGTCAATATTGTCAAACTAATCACTTAGATATAGTGTTGGTTGTGCTCATATGACATCAAATTGATAATCGGATAACTTCCGTGTTACTGACGAAGTCCTCATGTCTTTTTAACGTTTTTGAACCTTTAACTTTTTGAACGATTTTGAGGTTTGAAAATGTGTCGATATGATCTATGCCTCGAATTATGTATTTCTCTAATTGAATAATTTTATCTGTCTTACCTTTTAGAGGCATTGATTACCGACTCATGAGTTGGCTAATCGGTCAACCCTTTGCTATTATGTAATATGGGATCATCCAAGTATGTCCCAGATAAAATTTTGATTCCATAAATATTTTCCCCAACTCTTCGACACGATGTCTATGTATCTTCAGTCTGTGGTCCACGTATTGTTCCAATACTAATTTAGTCCGTTCGTCATGTGTCGGTGTATTCCACAAAAGCTGATTTCCACAAACTGAACTCTAAGTAGCTACATCGTGTTGATAAAACCAAGAAAATGTCGGTGTAGTTTTTCAACATAATTCACCTTCATATTTCTCAACTTACCATTCCTACTTGCCTTCAAGACAGCCGTACACAGGGGTAACACTGTTACCGTCAGGAAAACACGGCTTAATTTAATTCATAAGTCTGATAATTTTGGAACTATTGAAAGCAAGACAAGTGTAATTACTTGTATGTTCGAACCACTCAAAATGGAAAACCAGGAAATTAGATTTTAGAATTCACCCTCGTAAATAGACACAAGTGTTGGTACACAGTGATAAACTTAAGTCATTCTTTAAAGAAGAAACTCCATAAAAAGAGTCTCAAAAACACAAATAACTAAAGGGTTCAAACCAAAAAATACTATCTTGGGGTTATAAAATTATAGATAGGCCACAAAGGAGGACCTGCAGGGTGACGCTGCCCTAATGTAAAATGCTGTCATTGCTTCCGAATTGGTCGCATATGATATCAGGGGTACACAAAGAAGGTTTGAGTTATCAAAGTAAAAGTATCGACCAAATGTAAATAGTTCTGACGACGACATTCGCGAATTTGTATAATAAGATTTTTCATCACAGAAACAAAAACAATTTTAAATGAAAATCAATCTCGACTCTGTTAATGGATTAAAGAATTAATATTGTAAATTAATATAATTAATATAATTATTGCTATTATTATAAAGAAAGAAAGGGATAACTTCGGTTCGCAGAGGTTGGTAATAGACGATAGAGGGGTCAGAGGAGACGAGAGGAAAGATGGGGATCTGAAGAATCAGAGGACCGCAACCTTTTATTGTTTTCTTTCTTAAATGTTTCAATAAAGTCTATAGAAAATCATAAACAAATTCCTATAGAAATTGTTATCGGTTTCAAAGGCGTCCATGAACAAAGTTTATAAAATTATATACATTTATATTTTATATATTTTCATATTTATATATTTTCATTCAAAGATCAAATATTCTAGCTTTATTTTATTGCATAAATAAATGCAAAATAACAAATGAGGGTCAGACTCTCGCGAAGATGTAAAATTCAGACTAAGTCGTATCTGATCCAGTTGCCTCCACTTCTGGCCAACTGATTCGGGACTGAACTGTCCACAAACTTTATCAAAAGACAAATGTTACCGATATTGTCAAAATAGAACGACTTGTAAAATGGTTCATTGAGACTCCTAAATAAAATTAAAATAAATAATATCACTCAAATAAATAAGAAATATGTATACAAAGAAGCACAATCAAGAAGTCCGATATTTAATTTCACTGTTACCACATCAAAACATCCTTCATCGTTGTAATTGTACAAAATTGGTTGAAGACTTTTGGTAAAGATTTTCCATGGTCGAGTTTTGTTTGGTTCGGCCACACAGAGAAGATATGACGTACCATAACAGTTGACATCATATAATTTACCATTATACATTTGGACACAGTCTTCGTAGTTGATGAAGTTATCTGGCTCCCCAGACTCCCAGTAATCAGTATTCTTTAATTCTGACCCATCCGTAAAGACCCAGCCAGTTTTATTTTTGTATCTCTCATTTAATAAATCATTTAAACCGATAAAATAATAACCATAATTTGTTAAAACATTGCAGCTGTTAACAACTGGTATATCTTTCTCTAGAATCAGACGACCCCCTATATTAAAGCATTTGGTCCACGCGTCACAAAATGTCATGTCGCTTTGTAATACGTAAACGCAGAGATTTCCGCAAGGTTTGTAAGGACTTACACATGCGGTTGGTGGTACACATAAACTTCGAATTATCCCAGATAGTAGAAAGATATAAAGTATCATTTTACTTTTGATTTATGATAAATGCGTTGTTGCAGACTCCTTAAAATGTATTCTGTTAACCTATCGCATCGTCAAATGATGTTTGGAGAAAAACAAGTCTTATTCGTTTATACCCATGCATCTTTTGTCTTTATTAAACAAACCTATTTCTAAAATACCATAGTAATTCGTTCTTTTCTTTCTGACTTATTTATATTCCCAAAGGAATAGTTTATTTCCTTGTCTATCGATTCAATTAAACCAATTTAGAATACTCTTGTTAATGGCGACATAATATTAATTCCAGCACATCCTTGATAACGCATTATACATATAAGTACTTTGGATCCTACATTTAACGTTCAAACTAAATTTTCTACAACTTTATCGGTTCTTTTTAGTGATGTAAAGATTACATTATCGAAAACTTTGACTGCTTCAAAAATTAAATGGATTAATTTATCTTCTAAGAAAACTACAGAATGTAATTTGATTATTCTTAAAAAAATAAAAATGGCAGGTGAGAATGGGAGTCTTGAATTGATCAACGAATTGAAATTGAAATGTCTTCCAATAGCCTTTGAACCGTTACTGATCTACGACATATATTGTAGTGATAGAGTGTGTTGCGCAGCGGTCGCGTGGCCGCGACACTCCGGCATAGGGAGGTAGACTCTGGGTCGGGTATAAACAAAATAACATCGCATTCGTTCGCGATTCCAAAAAATTCTTTCCTTGTCTTCGACGAATTCATTTAATATTTTATATTCTCCAAGTAAGCATTAAATGTTACAACCAAATTCCGATCGGGATTCGATAATTTGATTGATTGTTTTCTTAACTTAGTCAAACACGACAAAGCTTTTCCGCATAAATCGTTCATGTAGGAACTGTTAATTAGTTGTGAAATCCGATTATTCATTGATGTTATTAAACTAGCCACATTACCACATTTAATAAGAAATAATATTATTAATAAAAAAATTTTTTTATAAAAACAACCACGTTTTTCAAGCATTACCAATGCACTAGAAAGAGGAAAATAATTTTTTTCTAGACATGTGCGAAATTTTATACCT
>MQRK01240184.1:9258-21832 GCA_001938485.1 Girardia tigrina | reverse complement strand
GTCTCTTGGGTCGAGATTTCTCCAATAAAATCACTTGGCAATTGACTATTCGTTGTCTTGATCAAGAGAGATCGAAAATTCCGGAAAGTCGTTCGATTTTCGGCGTTTATAAGATTTCAGTTGTTGCCAGCTAATAGCAAAATTTAATTCGCTATATTTGTAATCAATATTTCTATAGCGTTTTTAAATTTCCCGTTAATCTAAAATAATTAGTTTTTGTTTGACAGATCTTGAAATTCTTCCTTTAGCCTTTGATTTTCTTCCGTTAATCGAATATTTTGTAAAAACGAACGAGTTAAATCTGCCATAAGAGAATCATATATCATGAAAAGTAATTTTAATTCTTCACATTTATTTAGATTGTCATTACTATTATATAAAGATATTGAATCANTAAAGCATCCAGTTTTTAAAGTTAATTCGTTACTTGACTCCTGAATATAATTTACGATGCTTAAAAGTTTTCTTCTCAAATTTGAATGTTTCATATATAAATCGATTTCAAAATTTTCTAGGTAACACACTTAAACGCACGTCAGAGGACACAAGCGCACACTCATGCTCACCATTGTGTTAAGAAGAGAATCAAAGTCTGCAACACTTCTACTAATATAGCTTCAGCTCAAGCTCTTTTTTGGTTCTTCAATCCGTTTTTTAGCAGAGCTAACCGATTAAACACCAACAAATGAACATATACAAATAGCCAGGAAACAATTCGAACTTTTGGACAAGGATCTCTATTGCAAAGCACTACACAATTTCAAAGAATTTCTTCCGAAATCCTTATACTCTGCTAAATTCTTATGGTTAAAAAATCAAGCAGTTAAAGGTTTATATCCAACTTATTCAGTACCTTACAAAATAATAGAAATATTTTCACATAATGCAAAAATTTTTAAGGATGACATAGAAATATTAGTACAAATAAGTAATACCAAACCAGCATTCACAGTCGAAGATAAAAAAAACTGATACAAAAACTCTTGAAAACACAAAAGAAGACTCTACAAAAATTTTAATATAACTCCTAAATACTTCAATAACTGATCTTTATAATACTTCTAACAAATCAGAATATAGTCAAATAAATAAAAAAAATACAACACAACAATCATTACATATAAACAATTATAAACAACTAAAAACGAGTACATTTTTCAACATACACTCAAAATCAATCAGCAGATAACATAATAAAACTTGAACACACAAAAGAATAACTTTTTAATAAAAACAGATAATCAAATCTCCGAACGGGGGGGGGGGGCTACGTTGTGTTGTTTAAAAAATGATAATGAATTTTTTAATTCAAAAGAAAAAATTATTTATTTTTATGAATGTTAGTCCAATTAATTAATAAAAAAATTTTGTGTCTTTTTTCATGAATGTGGTTGGACAGGAAGCCGTGTCTCCACGATTTTTTAGGAAGAGAGGTGGACAGAAAACGGTAATAATCGCCTTTCATTTTTAAGAAGAACACTTTAGCTTCACCTCCATTTGAAGCCCCCAACAAGAACTCATCGAGTAAGGCTATTATATCAGCACAGACTTCTTTCAATTCTCTTTCAATTTGACTTCGGTAGACTTTAATCAATGGAAGTCGAGAAGGATCTTTTTGTTCGATGCTACTCATTATCCTCTACGATGCTCTCCGACTTCCGATTACGTTTTTATATGCTACGGATAATAAGTTACGCTCTTCCATGTTCAATTCGCCGGTCATTTTAGCGACATTTCTCATCGCATCAACCATTTCATCATATCTTTCAGCCTGTTCAGCTAATTTAGCTCCATACACTTTCGTTTCTCTATCGACCATTTCGTTTATCAATTTATTCCTCGCGTTCGTTCGATTAAAATTATTTTAAAAAAAAAGAAATTGACATTTTTTCAAAAATTCGAAATACAACTCTTTTTGTATTTAAAAATTGAAATTGAAAAACTTGACATATGACAAATTGAAAATTGTTAATTGTGATTATAATTCACAAATTAACACACATAGCACACACACTTTAACAGACCAATCAATAAATTTACATATCATTCATAATACATATGACATATTAACACACATGCATGCAGACACTCACACCAACACACATACATGCAATAAAAAAAAGGAACTTACACAATCACACATACCAGTTTTCACAAAAGGAGGCTCACCATTAATTAATAATTTTCAAATTGTAATTCCAACGCGATCAATATTTATTTTTTTTATGAAAAGACCGCTGCCTATATTTGTCAGTAAAATAGTTTACTTATTTAATTTATTATTTTTATATTTAATAATGTAATTAAATTTTTTTAGCGCAATTGCCATACTGACAATTACGATTATTAATTGGTTATTTCTGTGTGGATGGATGTGTGTCCGCAGCTTTAAGTCTTATCTCCTCCTTAACGAAGCAATATGGAGGGCTAGTTCCAAAAGCAAATATGTTAAGCAAGTTCGGAGGATGATTGTGGGCCAAAAAAATTCCCGGAATTCCTTCATGGATTTCCCGGAAAGCCAAAAAACCTCGAAAAAATGCAGTTTTTGGCCTATATCTCGGCAACCAGACCACTTAGCGACTTGAAACATTTACCAATCGATTCCTGCAATAATTTAGAACAATATTGCCGAAGAAAGCTTTCAAAAATATCCTTTCGTTCGGTCACAAAAAATTAATCATAGTCAAATACTGATATAAACGTTTTAATATTTGGGCACCGAATAACATAAGGAAATTGCGCTTAAATTGTCACTAGACTTTTTATTAACTTGTTTCTTTAATTTAATTTAATTAATTTATTTCATTCTTTTAATTTATTAATTTAATTATTTGATTATATATTTTTATTTATGTACTGAAACTGGCAAAATAAATGTTCGGTCAAAATTGGCAATTCTCCGCTCCAGTAGTTATATATTAAAATGTAAAAAATATGTAATGTTATTTTTTTAAATGAATGTTTTTTATATGCAAAGAAAAAATTGTTTAAAAGAATAGAAAACGGTATTTCCATGACACAAATAAGAAATCAATTAAAAATATTTATTCGTTATCCATTATACTATTTATTTAACTTAATATCCAAAGAAGATATTATACTTGCAATTTTAATTATCATTTTTATAAGATTTTTATGATTTGCTAAGATTTATTACATATTTTCACAATTAAGATTGGTTTATTATCGATATTTTACAAATGTTCACGTACATCCGTCAAGGAGAACTGAAGAAAAGAACCTAATGAAACACATTTGGATATTCAAATATACTGTATTTTAAATACAGAATAAATGTACTTACTGATTTGAGATCATAACTGACCTCTGTAAAACATATGATAAGAATAGTAAGTTGGTACAAAATTGACAATAAAAATAATCATTCAAAGTATATGTTCTTGATTATTTATTCAAAAGACCATAAATATGACATTTGTTAATCAAATTCATCACATAAATCTTTTATGTGAAACAATAAAATTTTTCATCATTTCAAAGTTCACTGTTTTAGTTTGATAATAAAAATTATTTTGAAGAAAAATGAACTTATTCATTCATATCATTATGTCCAAATTTGGTCATTTTTATTTCAAAAAACTGGGGGGAGCCTACAGCAATAATTCATATATAAATAGTGTTTTCATTGTCAATGATATTTTTTGCAATGAGTGAAGATATCGCAGCACTAGTCGTTGATAATGGATCAGGTATGTGTAAGGCCGGCTTCGCTGGAGACGACGCTCCAAGAGCTGTATTTCCTTCGATCGTTGGACGACCACGACATCAAGGAGTAATGGTTGGTATGGGTCAAAAAGACAGTTATGTAGGAGACGAAGCTCAATCGAAGAGAGGTATTTTAACTTTGAAATACCCTATTGAGCATGGTATTGTAACAAATTGGGACGATATGGAAAAAATCTGGCATCATACTTTTTACAATGAATTGAGAGTTGCTCCAGAAGAACATCCAGTTCTTTTAACGGAAGCCCCGTTAAACCCTAAAGCTAATCGAGAAAAAATGACACAAATCATGTTTGAAACATTTAACTGTCCGGCTATGTATGTAGCCATTCAAGCAGTGTTATCATTATATGCATCTGGAAGAACCACTGGTATCGTTTTAGATTCCGGAGATGGAGTAACACACACAGTACCAATTTATGAGGGTTATGCATTGCCTCATGCTATTTGTCGATTGGATTTGGCCGGTAGAGATCTGACAGATTACCTGATGAAGATTCTTACTGAAAGAGGTTACTCATTTACAACTACTGCTGAAAGAGAAATTGTACGAGATATCAAAGAAAAATTATGCTATGTTGCATTGGCTTTCGACGAAGAAATGCATACGGCAGCGCAATCATCTGCCTTGGAGAAAAGTTATGAATTACCTGATGGTCAAGTTATAACTATTGGTAATGAAAGATTCAGATGTCCGGAAACTCTATTTCAACCATCATTTATTGGCTTGGAATGTGCTGGTATTCACGAAACAACTTATAACAGTATAATGAAATGTGACGTTGATATAAGAAAAGATTTATATGCCAATACTGTTTTATCCGGTGGATCAACCATGTTCCCCGGTATTTCCGATCGTATGCAAAAGGAAATAACATCTCTTGCACCACCGACAATGAAAATAAAGATTATCGCTCCTCCAGAAAGAAAATATTCTGTATGGATCGGAGGCTCAATTTTGGCATCTTTATCCACTTTCCAAGCAATGTGGATTTCCAAGCAAGAATATGATGAAAGTGGGCCTGGTATCGTACATCGCAAATGTTTTTAGTTTCATCAAATTTTATATTCACATAAAATTTGTATTTTATTTAATCATTAATAAAATAAGTTTTTTGGTCTATTATTTTAATTATGTAAATTTAAATTATATATTTAATAATATTTTAACATTATATTATATTTGAACCTTTAAGCTATAAATTAATTAATAAGAATAATAATAAGTACTAGAATACCATTTAACATTATTTAAAGAAAAATATAATAAAAAAACATTAAATGAAAGAAATGAATATTCATATGAAATAATGAAAAATGCAAATACAATGACATAAATTAATTAAATTAACACTAGATTTATGATGATTGGTTATGTAGCTATTTTTACTGAAGGGAGCAAATTTGACTCATACAACAAGCGATCTCATAGCAGTAGAAATATGTAAACCACAATCAAATATGCGAAATGAGGGAATTTGAAGAGTGAAGTAACCCATATTTCATTACGTAACTAAAAACCATTTTTATTTTAAAAAAATAATATTTCAGTTATATATATATATCAATATAATATTTAATGAGTCAAATTGGTGCAGTCCGTAAATCTAGTGTTAATGATTAAATGAATGGAATATTGAATATAAAATATGGAATGATAAGTTATAGTAAAAAAAATGTTAATAAGTAAAAATAAAATAATAAAAATAAAAAAATAAAATGTTACCTTAGAGAGTAAAATGATTAGAACCAAAAAAAGATAGTGACGATGAGCATGGATCAGACTTGTCAGTGATTGATGATATTCATGAAGACGTTTTTGACGAACCTATGATTGATGCAGATGAATATGAATTTGAAAGCATAAAAGAAAGTGACAGTGAAGGTGAAATGGAACATGAGGAAGATTCTTATGAAGGTGTTTATTTTGACAGAAATGGTACTAAATTGGAAGTAATCGATGAAACTTTGGCAACACCAGGTGGATCAATGCGACAAAATATTTTAAATCCAGCACCTGACTTGACATCATATGCTTACTAACGAATTAGAGAAGATCCCATTTTAGATAGTTTTTTTTCATTTTCATCTTCTATGGAAACCATAATGAGGGAGACGAATCGACAAGGCCGGAAAACGTTTGGTGAAAATTACAAGCCGGTGGATGTTATTGAGATGAAGGCATTTTAGGGTTGTTGTTGCTTTGTGGTGGGTTGTTCTACATACATTCTTCTCTGTGATCCTTATTCAGAGGTCTTATTAGCCATCCTCTTGTCTTATAGCTTTTGTTGCATTTGTGGCATTTAAACTTGTGAGCTCCGGTTCTTCCTGATCACCTCTCTCTATGTGATCCCTCTTCATGTGCCTGTTAAGTTCCTTTGCTTCCGCAAACTCTTTGAAGCAGTCGTCTTTAGGACATTGAATTATCTTCTCTCTCGGGCAGATAAGTTTAGGTAAACATGTTGCTGTCCTGTCTGATCTTCCTTTCCTAATGAGTCTAGCTATGTATGTGCTCTGTGAAATGGTGGGGTTTCGGCGAATAATGTGTTGTACAAATTCATTTTAATCAGCATCTTCGTCGAATAGCAATTTCACATCGACACGGAGACATTCCTTCATCATTTGTTTGCTCCTTCCACTTATCTTCTTTCCAACTGGTATAGTTGCTCTCCACAGTCTCTGAAGTATGTTCGTCTCTGTGGATTCCATTTTGCAATGGGACGTGCGTCTTTTACATGCAATTATATCCATTGGATGTGGTAGCCCTATGTCTATAAGTTCCGTTCGAATCCTTTCTGTCTTCTTCACTCCCATAACCATTCTCCAACATAGGTTATTGAAGGCCTGTAGTTTTTGTATGCTCTTCTCTGTATACCTTCAGTTTTCACTACTGTAATAAGGTTCCACGTCAAAATGTCGCGAACAAAAATATCGCGGATATAAAATGTTTAAAAAACTTAAGAAAAATTAGTATTGTTATTTAAAATAAATTAAAAGTAATACATGAATTATAAAAATATAGTATAAAAACAAATAATAATAATTAAAAACTGTTTGCATTCAATATTCAAAACAAAAGTATCTTTCATAAATCCATTTTTATTTACCAAAAAATGTTTTATGCTTCATTCTTTTATTATTAAATGTTCAAATGAAAATTGTTTGCAACACCCTTCAAATAATTTTAAATTAATGCATTTTTTAACTAGCTACTATCCTGTGTAATCTTTGTGCATTGCCCATGTTTTGGATAGTAAGTCATCGGAAGAAAATTTGTGAGTTAGAGTGGAAATGCAAGATGAGATTATTTGCATAACATTGACGAGAATAGAAGAAAAAATAAATAAGAATAAATTAAGTAAATTAAAATTTTAATAAGATAGAAAGTTAAATTTAATAATTAGATGAAGAATAAATTAAAATTTATCAAATAAATAAAATTTATCATGAGAAATTAAATTTTATAATTAAATTAAGAATAAATTAAAATTAGAATTTTCCGGTTAACATTAGCAAGTTTTAGAAAAAGATTGTTCCTCAAATTAAAATTTATAATTAATTGATTATGAAAGTTAATTATAATTAAAAAATTTAGTAATGATAAAAGTGGGTGTTGTTAATTCGAATTAATTTTTTAGTGACATTATTTTGAAAGGGTGGAATTTTTCTCTGTAATAAATTTTCAAGTTGTGGTAAATATATTTTGATATGGATTCTCGTGTTCTTGATGATGGAGTGCCCATCAATTCTAACAACCCCTATATTTTTTCATTTCTAAAAGTGGCTCTTGTCCACAAATACACTGGTTAATCTATAATTCATTAAGGCTTTGTTTATGCTTCAGTACATCATTGAAACGCCAAATATTTGGAATTAAACGTTCGTTAAATGCTCGACGCCAACCTTCAACCGAATTGTTAGTTTTTAACAAGGTAGCGGAGTCGGAGTTTAAGGATTTTTGGATAAGTCGGAGTCAGAAACTAGAAATTCGACACAGGACAATTTTAATCCGACTCCGCAGCCCTGGTTTTTGGAAGTACTTGCGTTACTGAATTATAGCAATTCCATAAACTATGAGGAAACAATTGACTGTTACGCCTATTCCTCATTTGCAGTCGACCAATCCAAGTCTTTTCAAAATAAAATATTATCGGATTTAATAAAACTCTAATTTTCAGAATAATATTCCGATATACATTATGTTTCAAATGCCATAATGACATGGTTTTCAGGTACAAAGGTAATTGCATTTTATTTTTCTTATTACTTTTGTTAAAAAAAATTAATAAAAATAAGATTTTAAATGAATGATAAAAGATTTTAAATGAATAAAAATGTTTAAAAATACGATAAAATATTTTAAAAAAACTATTTTTTTTGTTTACGACATTTTTTTGCAACATTTTGTTCGTGACATTTTGAACACGCGATATTTTTGTACGCAACATTATGACCGCGACATTTTGACGTGCTACGCTGTAATAAACTGCAGGACAGATACAAGTATATTTAAAGTTAGAATTTAAAGTTAGTAATATTTTTCACACTCAGACCTTATATTACTTTCTGTGTTTTTGGACAGACAGAAGTAGTTCAAATGATATCGAAAGCACGACATTCTATCAAAAATAATAATAGAACAAGGATATAAAGAATAAAAATATGTTACATGAAAACAAACAATTACTGTACAAATAATGATAAACGTAAAACAGATAGTTCGCTACTTTTTACGGACATACTCTCCTTTTAATTCTATAGATCAAACAAAAAAATCCACCAAATCCATTACCATGTATGAAAATGATACTGGATGACAAAAGAACCTCGGTTGACTAGAAATGTCCTACACAAATAGTAATCCATCAATGACATTTCATTATTTATTTTACAATGCCAGTAATTAAGATACGTCGAACCCCATGTTATCGGATTGAAATATTTTGCTTCATAAATTTTAATGTCCCGAGAATCGGGATAGAGAATGTGATACTTACGAATGAGATCCTGCAAAGCACGAGGTCCGGTAATCGAATCAGCTCTTTTGAACTCAAAGTCCACATAGATATTGACAAGTAGTTCTATCCAAAATGGATGATTTGGTCGGGAATACATGAACGAGTTTTGAATATAAGTGTAATTTTTAAATCTAGTAACCCGTGGCACATGTTCTATGTCTCCCAATACGATACTGTAGTTTTCCAGCAAGTGCTCGAATGGTCTCACGCACTCATTGTCTAAGTCTGTGTAAATTCCTCCATAGTGTAACATGTAAACATATCTCGCGCAATCGGCCCTATGAATTTCAGTGGGAAAACTATCATATTTGTCCATGAACCACGGGACGTATTTCGCTATTAGTTCTCGATTTTCTTCGTCTGTCCATAGTTTATATTTCCATTTCGGGAAGCACTTTTTCCAAGACGGAATAAACCTCTTTAAATAAACTGGAATGTGAGGACTTTTCCACGACTGATGAATGAACCGAATCACGTTCTTGCGATTGATTTTGTTTCGTTTATTTCCGATAAGAGACATATTTAATCGAGGCAAAGTCCGATAAGTGTTTGTCAACAAATGAGGAAAGAACGATTTGATCAAAGCCAAAGATAATATTAGGAAATTTATAGCGACGATGATGCTGATCAAATTCGGTAATAATGTTTTCTTCATTTACAAAATCTATCAAAATTATTAGAAATATCTGAACGTAAATATAATTTCAGTTATTGATTTATTTTGCTATTTTACGATCAAATATAAAATCGAAAGTATACTTTCTATGGTGTTTTATCCAAATAAAATTTTCCATATTGGTAGATTTGCTTTTTTCCTATGAAGTTAAAGATCGTCTATTTATTGTTTTAATTTAAATCCTTTATACAGTTGAATCCGTTTAATGTCACACTGCTTCACATCCACATTCAGTTATTATCAACATGGTGGAGATTATCTGGCGAACTTCTACTGTGTCCTTAACAAAAATATCCGTTTATTTAATCACGTCGGTTATTGTCACAATCTGCTTAATATCAACATGATTTAGCATGTCCAGCCAGCGACGTGGCCGCATAATATCACATTTAAGCACTCGTGTGCCTGCGGCTCTGCGCGCACACACACATGCACATTGTCACCGGCCCACTAGCAGTATAGCGCCTGTATGATGATGGAGCTCTTTAAATGAATCATCATGTTGAGTGGAGACAGCGACATGAGTAGCTGCGTGGGTGCATTTGATTTGCACACTCATCGATACCCACAAGCACTCGCACAACACGGATGATACTGTAGGTGTGTTGCTCAGGCGTATAGTATCTGTACAATAACAATCATCCAGTCACACATCCACTCAACTCAGTCGGCGATTTCATTATTGCTATACACGTAACGCATGCAAAACATCATGTTAATGAAAAGAAAACATGCTGATTTATCCCTCGCTTCGAAGATTGAGATTATAAATGAAATTGATTCTGGGCAGCAGCAGAAGGCAGTGGCTGAAAAGTTTGGTGTGGATCGGACTACAATAACGAAAATTATGAAGAAGAAAGATGAGCTGCAAGGAGCTTTTCAGGGAGGTGCAAACAATCCAGCAGCCAAACGGCAGCGGCAATCATCTGTCTCACATGTAGACGCAGCCCTCCTCCGTTGGTTCAAACACATCCATCCGCAAAATATTGGCATCACTGGTCTGGACCTACAAAGAAAAGCAATGGATCTCGCTCGCCAACTTGGTATGAGGGATATAGAGATTAGTCTCTCATGGATAAACCGCTGGAAACAAAGACACAACGTTGGTTCTAAAACGGTGTGTGGTGATAGTGAGTCTGAAAGCGGATGCAGTGAATCACTGGTTGGCAACTACTCTTTCGGTTATTCTCGCGGAATTTACCCCCTCGGAAATTTTTAACGCAGACGAGACAGGATTGTTTTGGTGTGCAATGCCAAAGCACACGTTAACCTTCAAAGGACAACAGTGCAAAGGCGGAAAGCAATCGAAAGCCCATATCACAGTGTTGGTGGCAGCCAACATGGCTGGTGAAAAGCTTCCAGTACTAGTAATCGGACGCAGTGCAAAGCCACGCTGCTTTCAAGGCTGAAAGCATCTTCCCACTCTCTACACCTCACAAAGAAAAGCGTGGATGACGTCGGAGCTATTCGACAAGTGGATTCAGGACCTGGATAAGAAAATGGCAGCTAACAAACGTCGAATTGCCCTGATACTTGACAACTGCCCCGCACATTCCCACATCATTGGCTTGCGGAACATAACCCTCTTCTTCCTCCCGCCTGGCACAACAAGCGTTTCCCAACCAATGGACACCGGAGTGATTTAGAGCTTCAAAAGCCACTATCGTCGAATCCTAATTGAAAAGCGAATTTCTGCATTTGATCTCGGTCAAGAATACACCCCTTCTCTCATTGTTGCGCTACTGTTCCTCCGCACTGCGTTCATTTTCTGAGGCAGTCGGTTAATATCCACATCCGGGTAATATTGACATAAAGTTTTATCCCGTGCGATGTGACATTAAGCGAATTCAACTGTAATTGTAATATGAATTATTAATTCATTTGTAGTAATGAATTAACTGTGGCTATGTTATTATTAGGTTGTTTAAAAAATAATGTCGTAATTTGAATGGCCCTGATTTATGATCATGTTTTGAAATAAATCTTTATCATTTATTTATGTTTTATACATAATTTTAGAGCTTATGAAAAACTTTATTTCTATACTTTGTTTAAATATTAACTTTAAAATAACGTGTTTATTTAAATATTTGTCAAAATGCAAAACGAGCAATTTTTATATGAATTCACACTTAGCCATAAAGTATCGGAGGCCGCCCGTAATATCAACGGTGCATTGGGCGATGGAACCACAAACGAACGTATGTTACAACGTTGGTTCAAAAAAATTCAAGAAGGAGATGAGACCATCAAAGATTATGATGGCCGTTGACGGAAACCTGCTATTGAAAATGAAAATTGGAAGGCTCTAGTAGAAGAAAATCCACACACAACAGTTCAAGAGCTTACAGAGGAACTAGGTGTCACGATATGAACAATTTCAAACCATCTGCGTGACATTGAGAAGTCAAAAAAACTGGATAAATGGATTTTATACGAATTAAATGACAATCAAAAAATGCGTTGTTTTGAGACATCGTCTTCACTTCTTCTGTGGAACAAGAATGATCCGTTTCTTGACCGAATTGTAACGTGTGATGAAAAGTGGATTCCCTACGACAATCGGAGACGTTCTCCTCAATGGTTGGACCAGGATCGAGCTCCGCAACCCTTTCCGAGGCGGATGTTGTACCAATAAAAGATGATGGTGACTGTTTGGTGGTCTGCAGCTGGTGTTATTCATCATAGCTTCCTAAATCCAGAAGAAACAATTACGGCAGAGAGATACTGTCAGGAAATTGTCAAAATTAACTAGAAACTCCAACAACAGCAACCAGCATTAGTCAATAGGTAGAGGCCTATTCTTCTCCGCGACAAAGCTCGGCCACACATCACACGTCTGACAATGCAACTATTGAACGAACTTGGCTAGGAAATTTTGAGCCATCCACCATACTCACCTGACCTCTCGCCTACTGATTATCACTTTTTCAAACATCTTGACATTTTCCTCCAAGAGAAATACTTCAAAAATCAAGGGGATGCTAAAACTGCCTTCAACGATGTTTGATTTCGTTTTCTCAAATTTTTTTTCTGTGCTTTTAAAAAATAAATTTTTTACGAAGTTTAGGATAAAGAAAAAAATTAAAATGATTTATATATTTATATATCGTGTAATTATATATATATATATATA